>SAYR01012949.1:166454-200976 GCA_004382745.1 Argopecten irradians irradians | reverse complement strand
TATGGGGACAGACCCCATACTTAGACGAAGATCCACCAATCACTAGTTGGGCAGAAACCATAATTAGTGAGTCAGAGGACCATGCATTTTGTTAGGACACAGATCCACCCCACGCTTATTATTGACAGGCCCTCCATTATGTTATGTGGACGATACACATCACGTATGGTATGCGCACAGATCACCCATCAGCATATGGTATGGCACGGACAGATCCACCACGCACCATAGTATAGTGAAGAACAGCATCCACCCATCAGCATATGGTATGCGACGACAGATCCACCCATTCAGATATAGTATGGGACGAACAGATCCACCCATCAAACAAATGGTATGGGACGACAGATCCACCCCATTCAACATATGGTATGTAGGACGACCAGATCCACACATTCAACAATATGGTATGTGACGAACAGATCAACCCATTCAGCATATGCGTATGGACGACAGATCACCTCACATAGATGATCCACCACATATAGGTATGTGACGAAGATCCCACCCATTCAGCATATGTATGACCGACAGATCCACCCATCAACATTTAGTAATGTGACGACAGATCCACACATTCAACATATGGTATTGACGACAGATCCACCCATTCAACATATAGACGTCAAGCAATCACATATGGTAGTGACGACAGATCCACCCCATTCAACATTATGGCTATGTGACGACCAGATCCACCCATTTCACATTTGGTATGTCGCGAACATTCAACCAATAGTAGGACACAGATCCACCCATTCAGCATAATGGTATGTGACGGGACAGATCACATCACACTGTAGACATTCACCCATCACTATGTATTGACGACATCGCAATAGATGGGACGACAGATCCACCCATTCAACATATGGTATGCGACAACAGATCACCCATTCAGCATATGGTTGTGACGACAGACCACCCATTCAGCACATGGTATGGGACGACAGATCCACCCATTCAACATTATGGTATGGGACGAACAGCATCCACCCATTCAGCATATGGTATGGCCTCGTACAGATCACCCATTCAGCATATGGGTATGGGACGACAGATCACCCCTTCAGCATATGGTTTGGACGACAGATCCAATACATAGTGGCCAACCACCATTCAGGATATATGTATGGGACGGGACAGATCCACCCATTCCAGCATATGGTTTGCGGACGGACAGATCCCACCCATTCAGCATATGGTATGGGACGACAGATCCACCATATCAGCATTATGGTATGGGACGACAGATCCACCTTTCAGCATATGTTATGGGTCGAAAGATCCACCCCTTCAGCATCATGGTTTGGGACGAACAGATCCACCCCTTCAGCTATATGGTATGGGACGACAGATCCACCCATTTCAACATATGGATGGGAAGACAGTCATCCACCCATTGCTTGGATGGAGCAATATGATGTACTGGGACGACAGATCACCCATTCAACATATGGTATGTGACGACAGATCCACCCATTCAGCATATTGTTATGGGACGATCAGATCCAACCCCTTCAGCATATGGTATCTGGGACGACAGATCCACCCATTTCAGCATAATAGTATAGGACGACAGAGCCACCCAATTCAGCATATGGTATGGCGACAACAGATCCACCCATTCAACATTTAGTATATGACGACAGATCCACCCATTTCAGGCAAATAGTATGGGTACGACAAATCCACCCATTCAGCATATGTATGGGACGACAGATCCACCCATTCAGCAATAGTTATAGAGAAACTCACATTATGGTATGTTCGACAGATCCTCAGCAAATCGTCAGATCCAACTCAGCATTATAGAAATAGGACGACAGATCCCCACACCAATATATCGGAGATCACCCCTCATATGGTATTGGGACGACAGATACACCCCTTAGCATATGCGTTTGGGACGAAGATTCACCCATTCAGACATATGATATGGACGACAGATCCACCCATTCAGGCATATGTATGGGACGACCAGTATCACCCATTCAGCATATTATGACCCAGACCATTCAGATCATGGGACGACAGATCACCCACTTCAGCATATTGGTATGTGACTGACAGATCCATCCCTTCAGGCATAATTGGTTTGGACGACGCATCAACTATGATGGCGCATCACCCATTCAAATATGGTATGGGCGCAGATCCCCAATCATGATGGCGAAACATCCACCCATTCAGATATGGTATGGGAAGGACAGATCCACCCATTTAGCATAGGTATGGGGACGACAGATCCACCTTCCTAACTAGGGAATCACACGCATTATAGTGGAAGAGCCCCCTTCCAATTGTATGGCGACAACAGAATCCACCCATTTCAAATAATATTATGAACGACAGATTCACCCATTCAGACATATGCGTATGGGACGAACAAGATTTCCACCCATTCAGCCATTGTAAAGTATGGGACGACAGATCCACACATTCAGCATATAGTATTGGGACGACAGACCACATTCAAGCAATATGGTATGGGACGACAGATCCACCATTCAACATTATGGTATGACGACAGATCACCCATCAGCATATAGTATGGACGACAGTCATGCTCCCATTCAGGCATTATGTAGGGACGACAGATCCACCCATTCAACCTAGTATTGGGAGACGATCACCCATCAGCGTTATGTACGATGAGACAGATCCACCCATTTCAGCATATGGTACGTGACGACAGATCCACCCATTCAGCATATGGCTATGGGACGAACAGATCCATACAATTCAACATATGGTATAAACGACAGCATCCACCCATTCCAGCTGATAGTACTGGGACGACAGACCACCCATTCAAGCAATATGTATGTTTACGTTGTGCATTTGTAAAACAGTCAGAAAATATCCCGTTAGCTTACATCCTCCATGACTGGATGTCGCCTTTTACATAATAACCTTTTATACTGTGTCCATACATCAAAGTAAACGTTTCTTGACCTTTATTCCGGAAACTACATCCTAGTTGTAACATCACTTCTTATAAGGTAAAACAAGTGATAAGCTTCTTAGAAAAATAGCCTTAACATATTTCTGGTTTGATGAAATCTGATTTATAGAAAAGTTCGGTGTATTTCTTGAGTACCAGTTATCTTAACGCTATCTCAATACTGCGTTCGTGAGCCGTACACAGTGTTTATGTCGAATTGTCTTCCTTAGCGTCGTCATTACGTTTATTACAGTATCATCTGAATTAGTCATGTTGTGTCGAATAGCAATATAGTAATTGTGACAAACGTATACAAGGTTCCATACCGAGGACATTATATACGATTGTCATTAAATATTCTAAGAGAGGATAGTGGACTGAAATTAAAAAGCAACTTTGAATAACGCAGTAAAAACGTAATAAACTGGACTCACTGTCTTATACATTGAAAGTGTTCTGCTTTTGACCTTAATGTCACACCCTGTTTCTATAAGCAGTGTTTTTATCATTTATATTTTCACAGGCCCATGCCTTTTAGGATTTAGAGAAGTAGGGGAAAAGCCAGGATTGTAAAAAAATCAAAGTCCACTTGCCCCGGACAAGTAGAGCCCAATAATTCATTTGCCAAAATTAAATTCCACTTGCACCGCAAAAAATTACCAATTATCGCAGCAACTCTAGAATTATTACTAAAATTTCTACATCTTTTTCAAAAGATATTTTCTTTCTTTATTAAAAGAAAAGTAAAACAACTATTGCAGCACTTTTGCCATTTTTAAACTTTTTTTGTTCTCTATTATTTTTTTTCTAAATTCCGAATTCGGAAAACCGGATCAGGCTCATTCTTAGTTCCCAAGTGCTACTTTCTCACCTTGAACAGCGATCGTTTTTGTTACAGAATAACGATATGGAAAACCAGCGTTTGTTGTCATTCTACCTGTCCTACGACGAATTAAATAACAATAACGACTGTAACCCCAGCGTTTGTTCGGTCATTCTACCAGTCCTACGACAATACAGTAACAATAACACGTAAACCCAGCTTGTTTGTCATATCTACCTGTCCTACAACAATAAAGAAACAATTTATGCATTGTAAACCAGCGTTGTGTGTCAATCTACCTGTCCTAAACAAAATAACAATAACGATGTAACCAGCGTTTGTTGACATTCTACCTGTCCTAAAACAAGTTAGAATAACAATTACGATGTTAAACCCAGCGTTGATTGTCATTATCACCTGTTCCTAAGACAATAGCATTAATTAAACCAACGCTGGACTACGTTACGAATAAAAAACACGGACAGCGTTTGTTGTCATTCTACCCTGTTCCTACGACAATTAGAGAAATCATGAACCACAGCGTTTGTTGACATTCTACCTGTCCTAAGACAATGAAAGTAAACAATCAACGATGTTAAACCCCAGCCATTTGTTGACCATTCTACCTGCTCCAACGACAATAACAGTAAAACAATAAACGATGTAACCCAGCGTTTGTTTGTCATTCTACCTGTCCTACGACAATAAAAGTAACAATAAACGACGTAAACCCAGCGTTTGTTGTCCTTTCTACCTGTCTACAACAAAAGAGTAACAATTAACGATGTAACCCCAGCGTTTGTTCTCATTTTACTGTCTAAAACAATAGAGTAAACAATAACGATGGAAAACCAAGGTTTTGTTGTCATTCTACCTGTCCTACGACCAATAGAGTAACAAATAACGATGTAACCAGCGTTTTGTTGTCATTCTTACTTGTCCTTAAGACAATAGAAGTAACAATAACTATTTAAACCAGCGTTTGTTGTGCATTCTTCCTGTCCTACAAACAATATAGTATACAATAACGATGTCACCCAGCGTTGTTTGTCATCTACCTGTTCCTAAAACCAAATAGAATAACAATAACGATGTAAACCAGCGTTTGTTGTCATTCTACTGTCCTAAACAAAAGAGTAACAATAACGATGTATTACCAAGCGTTTGTTGTCATTCTACCTTTCCTAAAACAATAGAGTAACAATAACAACGTAAACCAAGCGTTTTTGTTCATTCTACCTGTCCTAAGGACAATAAAAAACATAACGATGTAACACCAGGTTTGTTGTCATTCTACCTGTTCTACGACCAATAGAGTAACAATAACAAATGTTAAACCCAGCGTTTGTTGTCATCTACTGTCCAAGGACAATTAAAGTAACAATAACGATGTAAAACCCAGCCGTTGTGTCGATCTAACCTGTCTAAAAATCATAGAATAACAATAAACGATGTAAATCCAACGTTGTTGTCATTCCACTGTCCTACAACCAATAGAGTAATAATAACGACGTAAACCCAGCCGCTTGTTGGTCGTCTACCTGATCCTTACAAAAATAAACCAATAACGATGTAACCAGCGTTTGTTGATCATTCTACCTGTTAAACACAATAAAGGTAACAATAACGATGTAAACCCAGCGTTGTGTCATATCTACCTGGTCCTAAACAATAGAATGAACAATAACGATGTAAACCCTAGCGTTTTGTTTCATTCTACCTTGCCCTAAAACAAATGAGTAACAATACGATGTAAAACACAGCGTTTCTTGACATTCTACCTGTCTAAACGACAATAGAACTAACAATAACGATGTAACCCCAGCGTTTGTTGTCATTCTACCTGCCTACGACATAGAAAAACAATAAACGATGTAAACCCAGCGGCTTGTCGTCGACATTCTACCTGTTCCTACGACAATAGAAGTAACAATAACGATGTAAACCAGCGCTTTGTGTTGTCATTCTACTGTCCTAAGACAATAGAGTTAACGAAACGATGTAAAACCCAGCGTTAGTAGTCATTCTACCGTCCTAAACAATAGAAATAACAATAACGATGTAACCAAGCGTTTGTGTCATTCTACTCGTCCTAAGACAATAGAAGTAACAATAACGACGTAAACCCAGCGTTTGTTGTCATTCTACCTGTCCTACGACAATAAAGTAACAATAACGATGTAAACCCAGCGTTTGTTGTCATTCTACCTGTCCTACGACAATAAAGTAACAATAACGATGTAAACCCAGCGTTTGTTGTCATTCTACCTGTCCTAAAACAATAGAGTAACAATAACGATGTAAACTCAGCGTTTGCTGTCATTCCACCTGTCCTAAAACAATAGAGTAACAATAACGACGTAAACCCAGCGTTTGTTGGTATTCTACCTGTCCTACGACAATAAAGTAACAATAACGATGTAAACCCAGCGTTTGTTGATATTCTACCTGTTCTACGACAATAAAGTAACAATAACGATGTAAACCCAGCGTTTGTGTCATTCTACCTGTCCTACGACAATAGAATGACAATAACGATGTAAACCCAGCGTTTGTTGTCATTCTACCTGCCCTACGACAATAGAGTAACAATAACGATGTAACCCCAGCGTTTGTTGACATTCTACCTGTCCTACGACAATAGAGTAACAATAACGATGTAAACCCAGCGTTTGTTGTCATTCTACCTGTCCTACGACAATAGAGTAACAATTATGATGTAAACCCAGCGTTTGTTGTCATTCTATCTTTCCTAATACAAAAGAGTAACAATTATGATGTAAACCCAGCGTTTGTTGTCATTCTACCTGTCCTAAAACAATAGAGTAACAATAACGATGTTAACCCAGCGTTTGTTGTCATTCTACCTGTCCTAAAACAATAGAGTAACAATAACGATGTAAACCCAGCGTTTGTTGTCATTCTACCTGTCCTAAAACAATAGAGTAACAATAACGATGAAAACCCAGCGTTAGTTGTCATTCTACCTGTCCTAAAACAATAGAATAAGAATTACGATGTAACCCCAGCGTTTGTTGTCATTCTACCTGTCCTAAAACAATAGAGTAACAATAACGACGTAAACTCAGCGTTTGTTGTCATTCTACCTGTCCTAATACAAAAGAGTAACAATTACGATGGAAACCAAGCGTTTGTTGTCATTCTACCTGTCCTACGACAATAGAGTAACAATAACGATGTAAACCCAGCGTTTGTTGTCATTCTACCTGTCCTAAAACAATAGAGTAACAATAACGACGTAAACCCAGCGTTTGTTGTCATTCTACCTGTTCTACGACAATAAAGTAAAATAACGATGTAAACCCAGCGTTTGTTGTCATTCTACTTGTCCTAAGACAATAAAGTAACAATAACGATGTAAACCCAGCGTTTGTTGTCATTGTATCTGTCCTAATACAAAAGAGTAACAATTATGATGGAAACCAAGCGTTTGTTGTCATTCTACCTGCCTAAAACAATAGAGTAACAATAACGACGTAAACCCAGCGTTTGTTGTCATTCTACCTGTCCTAAAACAATAGAGTAACAATAACGACGTAAACCCAGCGTTTGTTGTCATTCTACCTGTCCTAAGACAATAAAATAACAATACGATGTAAACCCAGCGTTTGTTGTCATTCTACCTGTTCTACGACAATAAAGTAACAATAACGATGTATACCCAGCGTTTGTTGTCATTCTACCTGTCCTAAAACAATAGAGTAACAATAACGATGTAAACCAAGCGTTTGCTGTCATTCTACCTGTCCTAAAACAATAGAGTAACAATTATGATGTAAACCCAGAGTTTGTTGTCATTCTACCTGTCCTACGACAATAGAATAACAATAACGATGTAAATCCAGCGTTTGTTGTCATTCTACCTGTCCTAAAACAATAGAGTAACAATTATGATGTAAACCCAGCATTTGTTGTCATTCTACCTGTCCTAAAACAATAGAGTAACAATAACGGTGTAAACCCAGCCTTTGTTGGCATTCTACCTGTCCTACGACAATAGAGTAACAATAACGATGTAACCCCATCGTTTGTTGTCATTCTACCTGTCCTACGACAATAGAGTAACAATAACGATGTTACCACAGCGTTTGTTGTCATTCTACCTGTCCTACGACAATAGAGTAACAATAACGATGTAACCCCAGCGTTTGTTGGCATTCTACCTGTCCTACGACATTAGAGTAACAATAACGATGTAAACCCAGCGTTTGTTGTCATTCTACCTGTCTTAAAACAATAGAATAACAATAACGATGTAAACCCAGCGTTTGTGTCATTCTACCTGTCCTAAAACAATGGAGTAACAATAACGATGTAAACCCAGCGTTTGTTGTCATTCTACCTGTCCTAAAACAATAGAATAAGAATTACGATGTAAACCCAGCGTTTGTTGTCATTATACCTGTCCTAAGAGAATAGAGTAACAATAACGATGTAAACCCGGCGTTTGTTGTCATTCTACCTGTCCTAAGACAATAGAATAACAATTACGATGTACAACACAGCGTTTGTTGTCATTCTGCCTGTCCTAAGACAATAAAGTAACAATAACGATGTAAACCCAGCGTTTGTGTCATTCTACCTGTCCTAAAACAATAGAGTAACAATTATGATGTTAACCCAGAGTTTGTTGTCATTCTACCTTTCCTACGACAATAGAATAGCAATAACGATGTAAACCCAGCGTTTGTTGTCATTCTACCTGTCCTACGACAATAGAGTAAAAATAACGATGTAACCCCTGCGTTTGTTGACATTCTACCTGTCATACGACAATAGAGTAACAATAACGATGTAAACCCAGCGTTTGTTGTCATTCTACCTGTTCTACGACAATAGAGTAACAATACCGATGAAAACCCAGCGTTTGTTGTCATTCTACCTGTCCTAAAAGAAATAAAGTAACAATAACGATGTAAACCCAGCGTTTGTTGTCATTCTACCTGTCCTAAAACAATAGAGTAACAATAACGATGAAAACCGAGCGTTTGTTGTCATTCTACCTGTCCTAAAACAATAGAGTAACAATAACGATGAAAACCCAGCGTTTGTTGTCATTCTTTCTGTCCTAAAACAATAGAGTAAAAATAACGATGTACACCCGGCGTTTGTTGTCATTCTACCTGTCCTAAAACAATAGAGTAACAATTCTGATGTAAACCAAGCGTTTGTTGTCATTGTACCTGTCCTACGACAATAGAGTAACAATAACGATGTAAACCCAGCGTTTGTTGACACTCTAACTGTCCTAAAACAATAGAATAACAATAACGATGTATACCCAGCGTTTGTTGTCAATCTACCTGTCCTAAAACAATAGAATAGCAATAACGACGTAAACCCAGCGATTGTTGTCAATCTACCTGTCCTAAAACAATAGAATAACAATAACGATGTATACCCAGCGTTTGTTGTCAATCTAACTGTCCTAAAACAATAGAGTACCAATTACAATGTAAACCAAGCGTTTGTTGGCATTCTACCTGTCCTAAAACAATAAAATAACAATAACGACGTAAACCTAGCGATTGTTGTCAATATACCTGTCCTACGACAATAAAGTAACAATAACGATGTGTCCTCGGCGTTTGTTGTCATTCTACCTGTCCTACGACAATAGAGTAACAATAACGATGTACCCCAGCGTTTGTTGGCATTCTACCTGTCCTACGACAATAGAGTAAAAATAACGATGTAACCCCAGCGTTTGTTGACATTCTACCTGTCCTACGACAATAGAGTAACAATAACGATGTAAACCCAGCGTTTGTTGTCATTCTACCTGTCCTAAAACAATAGAATAACAATAACGACGTAAACCCAGCGTTTGTTGTCATTCTACCTGTCCTAAAACAATAGAATAACAATAACGATGTAAACCCAGCGTTTGTTGTCAATCTACCTGTTCTAAAACAATAGAATAACAATAACGATGTAAACCCAGCGTTTGTTGTCATTCTACCTGTCCTAAGACAATACAAATACAATTACGATGTAAACCCAGCGTTTGTTGTCATTCTATATGTCCTAAGACAATAGAGTAACAAGTACGATGTAAACCAAGCTTTAGTTGTCATTCTACCTGTCCTAAGACAATAAAGTAACAATAACGATGTAAACCTAGCGTTTGTTGTCATTCTTTATGTCCTAAGACAATAGAGTAACAATAACGATGTAAACCCAGCATTTGTTGTCATTCTACCTGTCCTAAAACAATAGAACAACAATAACGATGTAAACCCAGCATTTGTTGTCATTCTACCTGTCCTACGACAATAGAGTAACAATAACGATGTAAACCCGGCGTTTGTTGTCATTCTATCTGTCCTACGACAATAGAGTAACAATAACGATGTAAACCCAGTGTTTGTTGTCATTCTACCTGTCCTACGACAATAGAGTAACAATAACGTTGTATACCCAGCGTTTGTTGTCATTCAACCTGTCCTAAAACAATAGAACAATAACGATGTAAACCCAGCGTTTGTTGACATTCTACCTGTCCTACGACAATAGAATAACAATTACGATATAAACCCAGCGTTTGTTGTCATTCTACCTGACCTACGACAATAGAGTAACAATAACGATGTAAATCCAGAGTTTGCTGTCATTCTACCTGTCCTACGACAATAGAATAACAATAACGATGTAAGCCCAGCATTTGTTGACATTCTATCTGTCCTACGACAATAGAGTAACAATAACGATGTAAACCCAGCATTTGTTGACATTCTACCTATCCTACGACGATAGAGTAACAATAACGATGTAAACCCAGCGTTTGTTGTTATTCTACCTGTTCTACGACAATAGAGTATCAATTACGATGTAAACTCAGCGTTTGTTGTCATTCTATCTGTCCTAATACAAATGAGTAACAATTATGATGTAAACCCAGCGTTTGTTGTCATTCTACCTGTCCTACGACAATAGAGTAACAATAACGACGTAAACCCAGCGTTTGTCGCCATTCTACCTGTCCTTAAACAATAGAATAACAATAACGATGTAAACCCAGCGTTTGTTGTCATTCTACCTGTCCTAAAACAATAGAATAACAATAACGACGTACACCCAGCATTTGGTGTCATTCTACCTGTCCTACAACATTAGAGTAACAAAAACGATGTAAACCCAGAGTTTGTTGCCATTCTACCTGTCCTACGACAATAGAGTAACAAAAACGACGTAAACCCAGTGTTTGTTGTCATTCTACCTGTCCTACGACAATAGAGTAACAAAAACGATGTAAACCCAGCGTTTGTTGCCATTCTATCTGTCCTAAGACAATAGAATAACAATTACGATGTAAACCCAGCGTTTGTTGTCCTTCTACCTGTCCTAAAACAAAAGAGTGACAATAACGATGTATACCCAGCGTTTGTTCTCATTCTACCTGTCCTACGACAATAGAGTAACAATAACGATGTAAAACCAGCGTTTGTTGTCATTCTACCTGTCCTACGACAATAGAGTAACAATAACGATGTAAAAACCAGCGTTTGTTGTCATTCTACCTGTCCTACGACAATAGAGTAACAATAACGATGTAAAACCAGCGTTTGTTGTCATTCTACCTGTCCTACGACAATAGAGTAACAAAAACGATGTAAACCCAGCGTTTGTTGTCATTCTACCTGTCCTACGACAATAGAATAACAATAACGATGTAAACCCAGCGTTTGTTGCCATTCTATCTGTCCTAAGACAATAGAATAACAATTACGATGTAAACCCAGCGTTTGCTGTCATTCTACCTGACCTAAAACAAAAGAATAACAATAACGATGTAAACCCAGCGATTGTTGTCCTTCTTCCTGTCCTAAAACAATAGAGTAACGATAACGATGTAAACCCAGCGTTTGTTGTCATTCTACCTGTCCTAAAACAATAGAGTAACAATAACGATGTAAACCCAGCGATTGTTGTCCTTCTACCTGTCCTAAAACAATAGAGTAACGATAACGATGTAAACCCAGCGTTTGTTGTCATTCTACCTGTCCTAAAACAATAGAGTAACAATAACGATGTAAACCCAGCGTTTGTTGTCATTCTACCTGTCCTAAAACAATAGAGTAACAAAAACGATGTAAACCCAGCGTTTGTTGTCATTCTACCTGTCCTAAAACAATAGAGTAACAATAACGATGTAAACCAGCGTTTGTTGTCATTCTACCTGTCCTAAAACAAAGAGTAACAATAACGATGTAAATCCAGCGTTTGTTGTCATTCTACCTGTCCTAAAACAATAGAGTAACAATAACGATGTAAACCCAGCGTTTGCTGTCATTCTACCTGTCCTAAAACAATAGAGTAACAATTATGATGTAAACCCAGAGTTTGTTGTCATTCTACCTGTCCTACGACAATAGAATAACAATAACGATGTAAATCCAGCGTTTGTTGTCATTCTACCTGTCCTAAAACAATACAGTAACAATTATGATGTAAACCCAGCATTTGTTGTCATTCTACCTGTCCTAAAACAATAGAGTAACAATAACGATGTAAACCCAGCCTTTGTTGGCATTCTACCTGTCCTACGACAATAGAGTAACAATAACGATGTAACCCCAGCGTTTGCTGGCATTCTACCTGTCCTACGACAATAGAGTAACAATAACGATGTAACCCCAGCGTTTGTTGTCATTCTACCTGTACTACGACAATAGAGTAACAATAACGATGTAACCACAGCGTTTGTTGTCATTCTACCTGTCCTACGACAATAGAATAACAATAACGATGTAAACCCAGCGTTTGTTGTCATTCTACCTGTCCTACGACAATAGAGTAACAATAACGATGTAACCCCAGCGTTTGTTGTCATTCTACCTGTCCTACGACAATAGAGTAAAAATAACGATGTATACCCAGCATTTGTTGTCATTCTACCTGTCTTAAAACAATAGAGTAACAATAACGATGTAAACCCAGCGTTTGTTGTCATTCTACCTGTCTTAAAACAATAAAATAACGATAACGATGTAAACCCAGCGTTTGTTGTCATTCTACCTGTCCTAAAACAATAAAATAACAATAACGATGTAAACCCAACGTTTGTTGTCATTCTATCTGTCCTACGACAATAGAGTAACAATAACGATGTAAACCCAGCGTTTGTTGTCAGTCTACCTGTCCTACGAATTGATGACTTAGTTGCCTTCCTGTGGGGAACCTTGGACACACTGAGTGCTTGACTAATTAGTAGAACTAAAATGCTTCTCATGGAACATCAATCAACAGAAACTGTCCGTCTCAGGCAGCGATCACACTGTCTCTAATGAGAAGGTTCCATTGATTAGGCTAGAAGTGCAGTGACATATACATAGACTACCGTTGTAGGAGATCATCCCGGTAACACTATCTCTTTACCCTTAATTCAAAAATGTCCTGTTTTTGCTAGTGCACTGCGGCATTATACAATTTTTTTTGTTTTGTCGTTTCTACTATATATTCCCATTATATATCAGTTATTATCAATTCGGAATGATCACGACGAGGTAATATAATAGATAATAAATAAAGAGAAGATGCGCAAGTTTTGCTTGGATAATTTGTATTACAGCTCTAACTAGAAAATGGTACTTCTATAGAGCCTTTTCATAAAGAAAAGCTTGAGTTTGTCACTGCCAGGAGACAGACTCAGGAACTTTCTCATAAGGGTGATCGCTTACTTCAAACTCAAATATGAGGTGGTGTCATGGAGACATTAGGAAGAATAAAGTTAGTTAATTAGAATGGAAAAGATTATATCCAAAATCGCCTTTTACTATCATGCAGTTACAACTCTAATCTTATACCTGCAGGGCTGTTTTAAAAGACTGCCCTATAGGTAGGGCGTTAGAATTGCATGATTGGAAAAGGCGACTAAAGTTGAGCGCTCGCCCCTGTCAGGAAGGCTCCAGAATCTATCCCCTGACCGAGACACACCAAAGTCTATAAAATTTTTAGTTTTTGCTGCCGCCGCTCAGCGCACGGGAAGTAGGACGACTGGTTCGCCTGTTGGCAGTATAATGTGACCGGGTGAGGTGTGTTGCTTGAATGTCTACGGCATCATGCTACAATGATATAGTACTATAAAAAGGGCAACACTATACAAGAAGACACAATGCGAATATACCGCAGTCTCTCAGGACACACACCTGAACTTCCTACACACAACACACCCATGGGAAGCCGTCCTTATCTGACCTTATCTGACCTTGACTGTTAATAGGACGTTAATTTAATCAAACAAACAACAATGTTTCAAAAGAGATGAAGAAGGTGGTTGTCAAATCAAGGTTCCACTTTAGGACACTATGGATTTTAGACGATCCTACCTATTGTGTCACCTGGCCTACAATGATCGACAAATATCTTTTACACTAGCACTTAAATAACCGATTCCTGGTTTACTTATAAATTGTTGTCTCAATTTGATACTGAGATTTGTTCATAAATAATGTAACAAAAGGAAAAAATGTTTCTGCTTATAAATTGTAATCAATATTTATTCCATCAATTATAACAACAGACGCCATTGACAAAGCCAGCCTGCTATAGAGACGGGTTAACGTTGTAGATCAGTAGGACACATTCTGGTATTCATCAGGAATGATAACCAGAGAAATGTTTCTGTGTCATCGACTTTTAACCCCATGTTAATCAGTCACCATCAATATTGGTTTCCCAGATATTACATGTCTCCCTTGTGATGCTCGATGGCATGTAGATACGCGTCCATAATTGATGAATGAACTAAACCGTGACAATAAACAGCTAAACTGTAACAATACTGCATTGTTAATGTGTCCCATCAAAGTCCAGTCAGGATGAAAAACATTGATAGAAATGTAACAAATGAAAATTGGACAATATATGACAAATTTCACTACAGCGAATATACCAAACGTCAAATAGAGCAAGAAATACAAAATGTCATATTATTGCGATCGGCTTTACAAACATATAGAGAGGCATAACATTAGTGATCCTAAGACTTGTCTTATGATGTCTTGGACGCTGAGGAAAAAATCAACTGACGGATCTAGGACCTTACGGCGTGATGCTATGTAAGACGTTAAATTGGTTATAACACACTTTTAGGACACTGATTTTATCAAGAAATGAATAGAACTCGTCCAAGATATCTTTGATATATAGTGTTGAACGGACACTAATAACAAAGTGTTGAATGAACGCGTTAGGACGCCATTGACAAAGTGTTGAGAGAACACAAGTGTGAGAACATAGTGTTGATAAAACGTATCTAGGAGGTTAGAGACTACTTACGACACAAGTTTAGGGGCTGATTTTAAATTGTGTTGGGACTGTTGATGTGGAGTTGTCATATCAAACAAAATACAAGTAGACAGAAGTTTTCTAAGCTGCCATGCCGTCCACATCTTTATTCAAAGAGAGGCTTGGTTACATGTAAATTTAGGAATAGCGAGTTATAGAAATGATATTCCGGATCTCGATATTTTACGGAACGAAATTAGATAATGTTCAACATCCCTTTTTCTTTAAGAAAAGACTATCTAAGGTAGCACTGAACATATATAACTTTAACTTGAATATTTGGTTTGCTATAAACATATCTATGATAATGTATCTTGACTAGCAGATATATATATGACTAGAAGTTAAGAAATAAAGGTATTACAGTAAACTTACTGAACTTGTGTTCTCCGACTTATTATTATTATTTTTAACAGTGTCCTTCACATAATTTCACCGGCAGTATAAAATGTCCTGTTCAAACAAGTCTTTAGAACCTTTTAAACACACTAACTACTTTAACTAACTATAACTACTAGAAACAAACTTTAAACTTTGATTGGAACTCATCCGAGATACTAGAGTTTCCGAGAACCACCTATTCTTTGAGGAGATTCACTTATAACGAACAAAGTCTTTCAAATGAGTAGGTTCTCTCCTTTCCCTTCCAGACCTTCTGGGTGGTACGTTAAGGCTTCCCTTTGTGGTTCCTTCCATGGTTTTAGATGGTGAAGTGTTAGTGGCACACTTTTCCTCAACGCGCTTAATCGGGCTTGCTCGATTGTCCAACTCATGGCTAACACATATGGGTTGATGTTGTGGTACCATAATATCACTCTTGTCCGGAGTGTCACTGTTGCTGTGGTAACGTGTACACGGTGACCTATCACGGATAATTGCCTCAACCTTAGTTGGTCGAATGTGCATTCGATTTCTACGGTATACAGCACCATTCTGAGCCTGTATCATGTAGGTAGAGTCACTACACTGTTCCAAAACACGACCTAGTATCCATCGTTCATGTTCCTTGTATTGAAAATAGACATTCTGTCCTTCCTTCACATAAGGTAGATCACGAGCAGTCTTGTCATAGTAACGTTTGACACTTTTCTTCCGACTCTCGCGTTTTCGTTTAACCACGTCATTTTCCTCGCGACCATGGTTCAAATCTGGGAGGAGCGTACGCGTTCGTCGACCGAATACCATCTCGTTAGGACTGAGTCCTGTATCCTGTCTAGGCACGTTCCTTAGTTCCATAAGGGCCTCGTATTGGTCCTCTCTGTTTCTGGTACATTTTATCATAAGATGTTTGATCACTTTTACTGCTGCTTCAGCCTTGCCGTTCGCTCGCTGATGCTGAGGAGATGACGTCACATGGTTAATACCCCATGTCTTGGTAAAGTGTTGGAATTCTCTAGAGGTAAATTGTGGTCCTCCATCTGACACAATCGTTGTTGGAATTCCAAAATGAGCGAATTGTTTCTTCAGAACGTTCACGACAGCAGTTGAGGTTACCTTTGAGAGGTAATCAACCTCTATGTAGTTGCTGTAATAGTCTACAGTTATCAGGTATTGTCTCCCTTTTATCTCAAATAGATCCATGCCTACCTTTTTCCATGGCTTGTCACCATCATCATGTTGTTTGAGTGGTAGTTTCGTAGATCGAGGTGCCATCTCTTGACATGCCTCACAGGTTTCCACCATTTGCTTTATTTCAGTTTTCATACCGGGCCAGTATACTGTAACTCTGGCTCTCCTCATAGTGGCGTCTAATCCAACATGTGATTTGTGAAGCTTAGATTTGATGTCAGCTCGTAGTGATTTGGGTACGATGACAGCTTCTCCTTTCACTATCAAACCATCTATAATCCCCAGAGTGTATCTTACATCGAAGTAGGGCTTACAAGGATTTTGAGTAGTCTCCCTTGTTTCTGGCCATCCCGTTTCTATAGTGTTCATTAAGGTTTGAAGATCAGGGTCTGATGATGTGGCGTTACATATTTCTCTTAGCCATTTGTCTGAAATGTCCTCATTGACTTCTATGTTCATGATGCGAGGTCTAGCTTCGTCAAGATATGCTCTGCTCAGAGTATCAGCAATGACAAGTGATGTCCCTTTAAGGAAACGGAATTCTACATCATACCGGTAGAGTTTCATGATGATATCCTGAAGCCTCCTTGGGGCACTGCTAAGTGGTTTCTTCAGTATTGACTCCAACGGCTTGTGATCATTTTCAATTACTATTTTCCGGCCATATGTATACTGGTCAAACCGTTCTGCACCATATAGGGTAGCGAGTGCTTCCTTTTCGATTTGTGCCCACTTCCTTTCTGAGGAAGTAAGTGCTCGGGATGCATACTCCAATGGTTTTCCATCCTGCAACATAACAGCACCGATACCATCTTTGCTACTGTCAACCTGGATTACTAACTCCTTGTTGGGATCATAGTATGCTAAGACTGGTGTAGATGTGAGTGCCTGTTTTACAGTAGAGAAACATGCATCATGTGTCTTTGTCCACTTGAAATCTACATCTTTACGTGTAAGTTCACGAAGTGGTTCTATCATTGTCGAGAGAGAAGGTAAGAACCTAGCCATGTATTGAACCATACCACAAAATCTTCGCACTCCTGGAGCATCAGTAGGACTGGCCATTTTCAGAATGGCCTCAACTTTCAGAGGGTCTGCTTTAATACCATTGGCGGTAATGGAAGAGTATTTCCTTGAGACCTGTAGCTTTCTTCTCTTCATTAAGGACTATGTTTCTTTCTTCACATCGCTGATAAAGAATCTCTAGTTTCTCTTTGTTGTCCTCCAGAGCGATTGCGTCTGATGCGCCTTTTCCTACAACAATGATATCGTCAGCTATGGCGAAAATACCATCTAGTCCTTCGTTTAATTTCCTCTGGAAGATTTCACTAGATACCTTCAGTCCAAAAGGTAGTCGAGCCCATCTATATCGTCCAAATGGAGTAATCATGGTTGTATATTCACTGGATTCTTCGTCCAGGCGTATATGCCAAAAAGCCTCCTTTACGTATAGTTTACTAAATACGCGGGCATTGTTCAACTTTGGCAAAACATCGTCAATTGTCGGTAGTTTGAAGTGCTCTCTTTGAAGGGCTGTGTTTAGTACTTGGGGGTCCAAACAGATCCTAAGTTTTCCGTTTGCCTTATGGGCCACCGCCATTTGACTTACCCAAGGTGTAGGTTTGGTAATTGGTATCAAAATCTGTCTCTCCACCAGACTGTCTAATTCAGCCTTGACTTGATCTTGGAGTGAGATTGGTAGTTTTCTACAAGGTAGAACTTTAGGTTTTACCTCAGGGTCAAGAGTAAGAGTTGCCTCCCCTAGGTCACCCAGTTTGTTAACAGTTGATGATTCCACTTTTCCAATGAACCGTTCATTGTTTATAGTGACTAGACCCAATTCTTGTATGGATCTTAACCCAAGAAT
Source organism: Argopecten irradians irradians (assembly GCA_004382745.1). NCBI lineage: Eukaryota > Metazoa > Mollusca > Bivalvia > Pectinida > Pectinidae > Argopecten > Argopecten irradians. The sequence continues at coordinate 182,460 of SAYR01012949.1, read as the reverse complement.
GTTCTGTAATCTATTATTGACTACAACAAATTTCACAGACTGTCCCTCTCCTGTTTTAGGATTCGTGACCATGAGTTCCGTCTCTCCCAATGGTTTGAGTGTGCTCTCATTAAACATGTGTAGGGTGAGAGTTGTTGGCTGAACTTGTTCTCTCCGAACATATCTTTGGTTGATGGTATTTACATCAGCTCCACTGTCTAGCTGAAATTTCACAGAATTCTCATTTACAGTCATGGAGGCAGTAATTATGTTCTTACTCTGTTTAATCGCGACAGAGTGTAACCACTGGTCGTTTCCATCTTCGTCGAAATCAGAGTTTTCTCCCTCCACACCGACGACATGAAGATTTTTCTTTTTGCATTTAACTTTGAAGTGGTTTCGTCCATTACACTGGGTACATGTCTTTCCCCATGCTGGGCATGCCTCCTTTTTCATAGTGTGTGTCCGTCCGCAAAATTTACACTCTCTGACAGTTACACTAGCATTTGATTCCCTGTAATTAGGCCTACTGTTCATCGGTTGTTTTTGTTTTCCCTTAACATTGGGCTTGGTAGTGGCTTTCAGTTTGTGTACTTTAGAGTCTTTATAGGCAGGTTCTTTCATTTGACTCACCTGTCTATTTGCTTGTTCATAAGATTGACATATTTTGATTGCTCTCTTGAGGGTAAGGTCGTCATCACGTAGTAGCAGTTGCTGTACTTTTCCAGTAGCGCTGAAAACTATTTTGTTCCTTATCATCCTATCTTCCTGTGTCCCAAAATTACAGGATGCTGCGCGTGATCTCAATTCAGTCAAGAATTGATCAAAAGGCTCAAAATACTGTACAGTCCAAAATTTGTGGGACTCGGCGACCTCGTTTTGTCTAGGATTACAGTAATCTCTAATTTTGTTGAAAACATCTACGGGGTTATTCTTATCCATCCCGTCTTCCCACGTAAAGTGATCGTATGCCTTCAATAGGGCCTCCCCTCCACAATTAATTATTGTTGCGGTTTGTATTTCGCCGCCCATCCGTGAGATTCGACTCGCGGTTAAGTATTTTTCGATATGCCGTTTCCATGTTTTGAAATTCTCCGACACATTTCCAGAATGAATGTTTAATTCGGGGGGGGGAAACGTAAATTTGTGTTGATATGCTGGGTTGCCGGTACGGCCATTGCCTCGGCTGCGGGAAGGAAAACCTCTTGACCTTCTTCACCCATTATTTCATAGATTTAGTCATAGAACAGTTCAACACATACGTTGTACGAAGTACAGTTCATAGCATACGACCGTCACTGCTGCCACCATGTTGATGTGGAGTTGTCATATCAAACAAAATACAAGTAGACAGAAGTTTTCTTAGCTGCCATGCCGTCCACATCTTTATTCAAAGAGAGGCTTGGTTACATGTAAATTTAGGAATAGCGAATTATAGAAATGATATTCCGAATCTCGATATTTTACGGAACGAAATTAGATAATGTTCAACAGGGACGTTCAAAGACACATAAGTACATGACGGGAGACAAAACAGATCAAAACACGGGATACATATACACGCCAATCCTTACAAAAACAAACAATTGAAAGCGATATCGGCATTTACAACCCATATCATTGTTGTCCATGTCGACGTTATGTAAATATAGTATTTGAAATTTTTTGACGGGTTGCTATCTATGAAATTAACAAACATCCATCAAATGTATGATTATAACGTTAAGTGATTAGAGTATTAATAGGCGGGGCAATATTTACAGTTAAATAACTCTACATAAATCTGTCAACTACGAGATTAAGCAATGAAATATTGAACGATCGACGTGCCATTATACACATAATAAAGCTTTCCAATGATTTTAATGTACTTGTTGACTTTTCTATATCGCATCTATCTGCCACAGAGTGTGTCCAGAATTGAACTCTTTTATTTCCGCGAGCCTTTCAGTTCATCGCTTTGATGGATATAGTTAAATCATGACACATTTAAGATAATCTCTAGGATGTATTTTTGTACCAGACAGAGGTTTTTGATAATCATAATTTAATCAAGGTTATCCTCGCGAAAAACACATTAAGAGAATTCCGAAAATTATGAAGAAACAAAAAAATACTATGACATCCGTATAATTTATGAAACGTATACCTGCACTTATTATTACAACTTGTAATATACTGACGCGAAGATGGTGTTTTGTTTAGTACAATCCAATAAATACTATTCAAACACCTACATTGTACCTTTATATCTACCACATGCCGGTCCGTGGATTGTTATATTGAAAAACTAGTAAAATATATATTAAAATTTCTTTTTATTTACCCGAGGTAGCTGAGATCAATAGGAAGCAATCAACTTTGGAGACAGAACTAACGCGGTATAGACAGCATAGGGTCGGTGTAAGGGAACAGCTGGGATAACAAACTGCCACAGAACACCTCCAATAGACAGCTGCTGGTCCAATAACTAGGGGTAGTTGTACCTATTGTGGGCCGTTAGATATTGTTAACTGTGTTGTAATTGACAGCTTGGTCGACTTAGTGACACGTCGTTTGTGACTTACATACCATTGAGTATATAAAATATAGCATATACAAATATTTATCTTAACAATTTTGTCTGTTTTACTAAACCCATATATTGATGGATTGAGTTAACAGTTGTGTTAAGTATGTAAAAAAGAGTAGACTGAAACCAAACCGAGTGAAAAGTACATTACATGTACATAAATCTTGAATATGAAGAAAGAAACGTGACGACATACAAGTGATAAATTATTTGGTTACAGATACGTCGAGAATCAACCAAGTTAAATGACGTTGATGATAATGTTGATGATGTTGATGATGATGTTGTTGATTTTGATGATGATGTTGTTGATGATGTTGATGATGGTGTTGATGATAATGTTGATGATGTTGATGATGATGTTGTTGATTTTGTTGATGATGTTGATGATGATGTTGTTGATTTTGATGATGATGTTGTTGATGATGTTGATGATGATGTTGTTGATTTTGATGATGATGTTGTTGATGATGTTGATGATGATGTTGATGATGATGTTGTTGATTTTGATGATGATGTTGTTGATGATGATGATGATGTTGTTGATGATGGTGTTGATGATAATGATGATGATGTTGTTGATAATGTTGATGATGTTGTTGATGTTGTTGATGATGTTGATGATGTTGTTCGCTTTCTCTTATTACTGGTTTTATGTCCTATTTATATCTCCAGTTCTGGTAAAAGACGCAAAAAAGAGGACGTAGTGATCCCGGTTATTGCCAGATACACTCAGTTGTTAGTACTTCAAGGTGTTAATCAGATGGCCTTCACCTGCCCAACTCAACAACGCTCTGATGCAATATAGACATGAGGCCAGAATGATGTCAATGTGTTTGTTTATATTTTTCATCCACAATTTTGATGATTTATTGATTCCCTAAATCGATCGACTTTGAGAGAGGAGGGTATATAGCATGACGATAGTTTGCCTTTGGATTTAAGACAATACAACATATCGGCCTGTGATCCTTGCGGACATTAAGCTTAACATTGTAATGTACAACATATTTCTATGAAGAAATAGATGTTTATGTACAAACAAATGTAGTTAACTTTGAAACGTCTGAAATTCCTCTTTGGTTTTATATTTGATCGTCATCTGAAATGGTTTTAAGCTTTGGAAGATACCACCAACCTAAATCAAACTATATAAGGTTTGTGCACACAGTTACAGTGATACACAATTAGCTCCATTTACCGCAGTAAATACATATTTACTTCAGAGATATATCCATTCGGAGATTCCGTAAAAGCCCACCAAATGTGGATGGTTTGATAATTAAGTTTACAAGCTCTTAGCGAGATGTCGGTATATTGCAGTTATATCTCAGAGCACATAACAAACTACCTCTTTTATGTAATAAACATTTTAGATGTTACAGTAACACTTACCTTTATGAAATATTACTAAGTATCATATCACAATGTTGGTATGTACCCTTAAGTGTATATGTTAAACAACATCACTTTTGCAAACAATACATACCTAACTTTGAAAGATTATTGCCAATATTCATATGGAAATTTATGATGTATTACATTAGTTGATTTTTTTGTATTTTGGAATCCCCCACTCCAAACAGTACAGTTTTCAGTGGACCTTTATTATATTAACAACCACACCATCAAAGCGATTGCAAGACCAACCAATTCTGCAGCAAAAATTACAGCCAAATTCTGGTTTGGCCTTGAAAATAATACCAACAAAAATTGAGTTACTCAGAACACCCGATCTGCCTTAGTTAAGCATCAAAAACATGTTCAGCTCCCGACAAATTTTATTCTAATCTAACACCATAGTTACGTCATCCCCTTTGTTATCATGGCCGAATACAATGATGTTTATTGACAGCCTATGGAGGGACATCTTTGGTTATTCATTCAGTATCGGTGTTCTCTACGTTCACTATACGGTATCCACGCGGTGATGCAATGATGGCGTTAAATTCATCAAATGATCGGTAATTACATTTGGTGAACTGATTTTATTTTATAATTAATAAATTACTACTTATCGAGGACAACGCCGGCCTTACTTAGTACATGGACGTGGTAAATCATAAAAAGCACGATCTATTTGATAAAGGTACTGGAGAGCTATCAAAAGCACATTAACTAATACCGAAGTATAGCTGAAAGTAATCACTTACCTTGTTGGCATCTAAAATATTCACAGTATCGCCTTTGGCAGCCACGTGACCTATTATTCCTTTTCCCCACGCGACCTTGATGCTGCTCTCACCGGAAGTTGATGGTAAGATCGAAGTTCCGGAATGAATATCAAACAACTTGGACACAAGGACGGGTCTACTGGACCCCTTACCCTCCACAACAAACACAGACCCTGCATCACCATCAACAAGTACGCTGATGTTGGATTTTATTTTGTTGGTAAGACTCCTAAGGTCAAGGTCGTTGGAAATATCCTTCACGATTTCCAGGAAGAAATCACGTTCGTTGATTTGTCGCAAATCCCTCTTCATGTCGATATCTTTACTTGGGTAGCGAGGAAGTCGGACCTTTGATTGGATTAGAAGACTGAGGATATTAACAGAGTTCGGCGGTAGTGACCGGAACATTCGCATGTCTTTAAGACTACTGCGTCGACCTTCAGTCGTAAGTTCGGGAGAAGACGTTGGTTCATAGGTTCGAAAAATATTCTTCTTTTTTGATTTTGCAAAATCTTGTCGAAGATACTTTTTCGAATTAGATCTTTGATGGGCATGTTCAAAGAATCCGTCCTCACACCGAAGGTCCCGCGGGGAGGACGGGTTACTGTTTCCACCCGTCAAAGAGCCACGCTTTGTAGGATGGGGCGCGTTATCACACACAGCCCCGTATCCGTGTAACAAAAGCCACTTGTTAATGAGAACTGTATCAGCTTTCTTCAGAAACAATTCCTGCATAGACTCCTTATGTGTGTCCATCCAGTCTTCTACAGCCGCCGTTGTCAATCCAGACATTGTGAAAACTATTTATTACGAAACCTACCGCAAAATATCTCTGACTTGTAGTCTTCGATCATGGTTACTTCTAAATAAAACACTTCTTTAACGTCAAGTCGTATTGCCAATATCTGATACAGTTTTGTTATAAATAATTACTGTTTCAAATCCTCGGCAGTGTAAAGCTTATAACTTCTAAAAATGTTCACATTTTACTAGGTTTTACTCCCTCCAGTATTCCGTGGACCATGACAATAACAGTGCTGGTACATGTCAATACTTTGTCATATGATTATTTTCACCTGTTCAATGTTTGAATTACAAAACAAACCGATTGATGTCACTAATCCATCATTGTTGAAAAAAATTCGAAGTAAAATACATAAAGTTGATTTAGTTCGTGAAGTTTTGTTCAAAGTAATTAATTTAATATCATCTAATCACAGCACTTTCTAGCAATATATGTCGACAACAAGGCTGTCATACTATATCACTGGAAATCGTCGGTCCTATAGCAATATAAATAGTGTCTCAATTCTGCCCAGTCAGTTAACTGCGTGTTGTTATGCACGACTAGTACGAGTGGTCGTATGATGTGAGCGTAGTGTGTCAGTTCGCTGCTACCAGTGGCCCAACAAATATGTATCTCTTGGAGCTTTAGCCAAGGCGGATCGATAACTAGCAAAGGCTGTGATCTGGTCGCGTAGTAATCATGTCATCCGTGATTGTTTTGCCGCGCATTCCGACAAAAACGACACCACCAGGCTACAATGGTTTATACATATACATCCCATACCACCAGTTAGGGAACAATGGTGTATACCTATATATCCCATACCACCAGGTAGGGTACAATGGTTTATACATATACATCCCATACCACCAGTTAGGGTACAATGGTTTTTACCTATATATCCCATACCACCAGTTAGGGTACAATAGTTTATACTTTTACAACCCACACCACCAGTTAGGGTACAATGGTTTATACCTATACATCCCATACCACCTGTTAGGGTAGAATGGTTTATACCTATATATCCCATACCACCAGTTAGGCTACAATGGTTTATATTTATACATCCCATACCATCAGTTAGGGTACAATGGTTTATACATATACATCCCATACCACCAGTTAGGGTACAATGGTTTATACCTATATATCCCATACCACCAGTTAGGCTACAATGGTTTATACATATACATCCCACACCACCAGTAAGGCTACAATGGTTTATACATATACATCCCATACCACCAGTTAGGGTACAATGGTTTATACTTATACATCCCATACCACCAGTTAGGGTACAATGTTTTATACATATACATCCCATACCACCAGTTAGGGTACAATGGTTTATACCTATATATCCCACACCACCAGTTAGGGTACAATGGTTTATACCTATACATGCCATACCACCAGTAAGGGTACAATGGTTTATACCTATACATCCCATACCACCAGTAAGGGTACAATGGTTTATACCTATACATCCCATACCACCAGTTAGGGTACAATGGTTTATACATATATATCCCATACCACCAGTTAGGTACAATGTTTTATACTTATACATCTTATACCACCAGTTAGGGTACAATGGTATATACATATATATCCCACATACCACCAGTTAGGGTACAATGGTTTATACTTATACATCCCATACCACCAGGTAGGGTACAATGGTTTATACATATATATCCCACATTCCACCAGGTAGGGTACAATGGTTTATACATATATATCCTATACCACAAGTTAGGGTACAATGCTTTATACATATATATCCCATACCACCAGTTAGGTTACAATGGTTTATACATATATATCCCATACCACCAGTTAGGGTACAATGGTTTATACTTATACATCCCATACCACTAGTTAGGGTACAATGGTATATACATATATATCCCACATACCACCAGTTAGGGTACAATGGTTTATACCTATATATCCCATACCACCAGTTAGGGTACAATGGTATATACATATATATCCCACATACCACCAGTTAGGGTACAATGGTTTACACCTATACATCCCATACCACCAGTTAGGGTACAATGGTTTATACCTATATATCCCATTCCACCAGGTAGGGTACAATGGTTTATACATATACATCCCATACCACCAGTAAGGGTACAATGGTTTATATTTATACATCCCATACCACCAGTTAGGGTACAATGGTTTATACCTATACATCCCATACCACCAGGTAGGGTACAATGGTTTATACCTATACATCCCACACCACCAGTTAGGGTAGAATGGTTTATACATATACATCCCATACCACCAGTTAGGGTACAATGGTTTATACATATATATCCCATACCACCAGGTAGGGTACAACGGTTTATACCTATACATCCCATACCACCAGTAAGGGTACAATGGTTTATACCTATATATCCCATACCACCAGGTAGGATACAATGGTTTATACATATACATCCAATACCACCAGTTAGGGTACAATGGTTTATACCTATATATCCCATACCACCAGTTAGGGTACAATGGTTTATACATATACATCCCATACCACCAGTTAGGGTACAATGGTTTATACCTATATATCCCATACCACCAGGTAGGGTACAACGGTTTATACCTATACATCCCATACCACCAGTAAGGGTACAACGGTTTATACCTATACATCCCATACCACCAGTAAGGGTACAATGGTTTATACCTATATATCCCATACCACCAGGTAGGGTACAATGGTTTATACATATACATCCAATACCACCAGTAAGGGTACAATGGTTTATACTTATACATCCCATACCACTAGTTAGGGTACAAGGGTTTATACATATACATCCCATACCACCAGTTAGGGTACAATGGTTTATACATATACATCCCATACCACCAGTTAGGGTACAATGGTTAATACATATACATCCTATACCACCAGTTAGGGTACAATGGTTTATACATATACATCCCATACCATCAGTTAGGGTACAATGGTTTATACTTATACATCCCATACCATAAGTTGGGGTACAATGGTGTATACATAAATATCCCATACCATCAGTTAGGGTACAATGGTTTATACATATATATCCTATACCACCAGTTAGGCTACAATGGTTTATATTTATACATCCCATACCATCGGTTAGGGTACAATGGTTTATACCTATATATCCCACACCACCAGTTAAGGTACAATGGTTTGTACATATACATCCCATACCACCAGTTAGGATACAATGGTTTATACCTATATATCCCATACCACCAGTTAGGGTACAATGGTTTATACCTATATATCCCATACCACCAGTTAGGATACAATGGTGTATACCTATATATCCCACACCACCAGTTAAAGTACAATGGTTTATACATATATATCCCATACCACCAGTTAGGGTACAATGGTTTATACCTATACATCCCATACCACCAGTTAGGGTACAATGGTTTATACCTATACATCCCATACCACCAGTTAGGGTACAATGGTGTATACCTATATATCCCATACCACCAGTTAAGGTACAATGGTTTATACATATATATCCCATACCATTTACTTCTCTTCAGACAGCCTAAGTAATTATTGATTGTATACTAACATTCTGATGATATCAGACTGGTTAAAGGCCAGTGGTTTGATATATCTGATTAACGTTATTAGATATACGACACTTTGACAAGTTCTGAAGGATACCATGATTAAAATGATGTGACACTGGACTCAATTTAGTTATGTGTCAATAGTGACGTATAAATAATTAACTTTCTTTTGTGTCGTACGTTTAGACCCGATGATCATATTCCCATGATAACTGTCCTCGATTCATAGTCGATGACGTACAAAAATGTATACGTGAATCAACGATGATAAGGCACCAAATAGAACTAGTCGCTTTAGTGATGATAAGGTATTTTATATAATACAATATCACATGTCACAATGATTATGGCATTGTAGCATGGCGTTAGAACTTTACCTGCTGCATGATCGTAAAAGTCGACTAAATTTTTTTCCCCTCAGCATTCCGGGAATGGGACTACTGTTTTTCCTTTGTCAGTATTATGTGACCGGGTGGGGTGTTATTTGGTGTCTTCGGCAGCATAAATACTTCAATGATATAGCTCAATAAAAAGGACAAAAGTTCCACTATACAAGAAGACCCAAAACGTACATACCGCAGTTTCCCAAAACACGCACCACATACTTCATACACTACACCAAGGATTTATAAGTGAGAAGGATTCGTGACTGTCTCTTTACATTACTAAACACCACGCGAGACGCCTATGAACCGGGAATAAAAACCGTTTTTCTCAACAAATACTTGTCTTATCGAGTCAAACGAAACACCAATGTAGAGTTTATTAAATTTCACAACGTTTATTACTTGATTTAAGGACGGAAGATTTAGAGGATATGTCTTAAGTTTGCGTTAAAAAAATACGACAGCCCATGAAATGACGGCCCGCTTCAGAAAGTAAGACGGTAACCCTCGCACCCGCAAGCTGCATCGAAGGCTGCGCCAGCGGATATCAAAGGAAAGTCAGTCGTCGCCCAACGTCACGGTCAGTGCACAAACACAAAAGCTCCTGCCTTGTGCTTCCCCAAAACCCAGTGTGTCTTATCCTTCTCATATACGTCCTTGACTACACACTGCATACATGGGAGGCCGTCCTTAAACGACCCTGGCTCTGAATAAGGCGTTATACACGGGAGACGGTCCTCGCACGATCTAGCTATGAATAAGGCGTTATACACGGGAGGCCGTCCTTACAAGACCCAGATTGTTAATAGGACGTTATACATGGGAGACCGTCCTTAAACGACCCTGGCTGTTAGTAGGACGTTACACACTGGAGGCAGTCCTTACACGACCCCGGCTGTTAATAGGACGTTACACACTGGAGGCAGCCCTTACACGACCCCGGCTATTAATAGGACGTTACACACTGGAGGCAGTCCTTACACGACCCCGGCTATTAATAGAACGTTATACACGGGAGGCCGTCCTTACAAGACCCAGATTGTTAATGGGACGTTATACATGGGAGACCGTCCTTACACGACCCCGGCTGTTAATAGGACGTTACACAGGGGAGGCAGTCCTTACACGACTCCGGCTGTTAATAGGACGTTACACACGGGAGGCAGTCCTTACACGATTCCGGCTGTTTATAGGACGTTACACACTGGAGGCAGTCCTTACACGACCCCGGCTATTAATAGGACGTTACACAGGGGAGGCAGTCCTTACACGACTCCGGCTGTTAATAGAACGTTACACACGGGAGGCAGTCCTTACACGATTCCGGCTGTTAATAGAACGTTATACATGGGAGGTCCTTACACGACCCAGATTGTTAATAGGACGTTATACACGGGAGGCCGTCCTTACACGACCCCGGCTATTAATAGGACGTTACACAGGGGAGGCAGTCCTTACACGACTCCGGCTGTTAATAGAACGTTACACACGGGAGGCAGTCCTTACACGATTCCGGCTGTTAATAGAACGTTATACATGGGAGGTCCTTACACGACCCAGATTGTTAATAGGACGTTATACACGGGAGGCCGTCCTTACACGACCCCGGCTATTAATAGGACGTTACACAGGGGAGGCAGTCCTTACACGACTCCGGCTGTTAATAGGACGTTACACACGGGAGGCAGTCCTTACACGATTCCGGCTGTTAATAGAACGTTATACATGGGAGGCAGTCCTTAAACGACCCAGATTGTTAATAGGACGTTATAGACGGGAGGCCGTCCTTACACGACCCTGGCTGTTAATAGGACGTTATACATTGGAGACCGTCCTTACACGACCCTGGCTGTTAGTAGGACGTTATACAAGGGAGGCCGTCCTTACAAGACCCAGATTGTTAATAGGACGTTATACACAAGAGGCCGTCCTTACACGACCATGGCTGTTAAAAGTACGTTATACATGGGAGACCGTCCTTACATGACCTTGGCTTTTAATAGGACGTTATACATGAGAGGCCGTCCTTACATTACCCTGGCTGTTAATAGGACGTTATACATGGGAGGCCGTCCTTACAAAACCCTGGCTGTTAAAAGGACGTTATACATGGGAGGCCGTCCTTAAAAGACCCTGGCTGTTAATAGGACGTTATACATGGGAGGCCGTCCTTACAAGACCCTGGCTGTTAATAGGACGTTATACATGGGAGGCCGTCCTAAACCAAACCAAACATATAGACCATTCGCAACCAACGAAGCCCAAACTATAGTCATTTCTCGAAGCCACAATATTTTGGATGGTCAATTACAGACTGTTTATAGTCAAAGTGTTCAGTGAAGAGTTGATATTGGACTCGGAACAAAGCAAGCGTAGAGTAATATAACAACGTCGCGAGCATTATCTTGATTTCAGTAATATTTAGGATGGTAGGACGTACGACTATCAATAATTAATTATAAAACCAATTTTTATGCAATATAGAAGCAACTGCGTAGTTAACATATTTAATTTATTTGGCTCGTATTGTGTGGTTATTTATGAGTGGCGACGTGGAAAACGGAGAGCTGCACAACATTGAAGCATAGGGAATTCAACTTATATAAAATTTATTTTACATCGATTGCGAAAAAAGTTATACAACTTATACAAATCACTTTCGATGACCTGGACGGAAGCGTGCTAGAGGTCGTAGAGTGTGACTACAGGAGGAAACTGGAGTGCCCGGAAAAATCCCACGTGATCGGGTAGGTGACCCCTGAATTTCTCACATCCGTGCCAGGGATCGAACCACTTAACCCCTACACAACCCGATCACCCAAATTCAACTTATGTTATATTTTACGATATGGTCTGTATCCATAACACCGAATTGTTAATCGTGAAAAAAAAATTCCAAGTTGATATCAGTGTGGATTCGGACTACACAGAACATCGGTCATCAAAAGAGACATTCCGAATGATTTGTTAAGATTAACAGCTTGGATCACATATCACAAATGGTACTATTATGAGGGCAATGGGGAACGCTCCATTCGTGCTTAGCGTTAAACAGGAGCAAAAACTACCGCTTTTATATACTGTGGTGTTCTTCGGCCAGGGGACAGAACCAAGAACATTTGTCACTGGGGAAAGCGTCCAACCCAAGGCCAAATGTAAGGCAGTGTTAAAGAAGACGTCAGGAAGAATAAAAGTCAGTTCCACGTCGTTCTTGTCGGGCAGTCCAACAGTTTAACATCTATTTTACCATGGTACGAACTATAATCTGACGCACATTGTTCTTGATATGTTTTCACACTTCATACACGCAACACACCGCATAGAAGAGGGGCCGTCCATACATGGCCTTGGCTGTTAATAGGAAGTCAATTTGATCAAACAAACCAACAAATTTTCTGACAATTAAATTTAACATATTTCTTGCTTGAGAATAATGAATTATGCAGGCAATAACACAAAGTCGATATCATTCTTATTAAAGAGATATTTATGTGATAGATGTAAAAGATGAGTGGATGACTGGGGTGCTTTATACGGTGAAATGTGTTTAAAGGAAATTATGATTCACACTTGTCATTGATCAATAGGGTATTCTGGTATTCGCCTATTTGCATTTTATTCATGATACGTACATTTTGTCTTATAAACCCAGAAAACACAATTTGGTGTTCATTTAACATATGGAAAATATTGATTATTCGACTGTGCTGCGAAAGCGATATCTTTTGATGATATGCTGCAGATTGTTTAATTTTCATTTTTATGTCCTTGGAATGTTATTGACTTCTTGTTGGTGACTGATTGAAATGAATAGAAAACACATTGTTCGATACATATCAAGTTCTCTGTTTTGTCCAAGACCTCCTTTGAAAAAGTGATTTAGAAGATAGACAACTATTACACTAGCTTTCACGTCGGTGATATAGGATTTTTCAAATAGACGATATCTCCACTATGATAAAGAGGCACAATAGGAACATACCACTGTCTCCCAAAACACAAAGACACTCACTAAATTCCACTTATCGTATACATGGATACCGTCTTTAAAAGGTGCTACCTGATACAAGGCCATTCAGTAAACAAACCGGCCAGCCAAATACAGAGTCGTGGGTCCCAACCGGCCAGCCAAATACAGAGTCTTGGGTCACAACTGGCCAGCCAAATACAGAGTCGTGGGTCCCAACCGGCCAGCCAAATACAGAGTCATGGATCCCAACCGGCCAGCCAAATACAGAGTCGTGGGTCCCAACCGGCCAGCCAAATACAGAGTCGTGGGTCCCAACCGGCCAGCCAAATACAGAGTCGTGGATCCCAACCGGCCAGCCAAATACAGAGTCATGGATCCCAACCGGCCATCCAAATACAGAGTCATGGGTCCCAACCGGCCAGCCAAATACAGAGTCATGGGTTCCAACCGGCCAGCCAAATACAGAGTCATGAATCCCAACTGGCCAGCCAAATACAGAGTCGTGGGTCCCAACTGGCCAGCCAAATACAGAGTCGTGGGTCCCAACTGGCCAGCCAAATACAGAGTCATTGAAACGAGGCTGAACACTTCCTTAGGTCGTTTGTTTGTTCGGTTACGTAAGGTCACTTAAGGACGGCTTCCCATGGATGCGGTGTGTAGTATGTATGAAGTGTGTAGTGTATGAAGTGTGTAGTGCGTGTTTTGGGAGACTGCGGTATAATCGTTAGCTTCTTCTTCTATAGAAGAAACCTTTTCATCATATATATGTACTACCAAAACCTTGTATTCAACAAGACATGAAAAGCGGAAATCAAATTGTTTAACTAGTACGCTGTAAATGAACAAAAGTAAAACAATTAACAAAAGTTAACTATCTTACCAATGTTCCATGATCGTGACTGGCACAGATTCAAACTGCACCATTCTCCGGGGATATCTGAAAACATAGTCTTATATGTTATCAAATCATCTTTAGAGTTGGGGCATGTATGTCTCAAAAGATGGTCTTCAATGTTATCTTTAGAGTTGCATAGCTGAATCGAGAGATTGTCGTTTGGAATCGGTTGCGAAAACCAAGGAAAAAAAATCACCAGGCAATCAATTTTAGAAACAAATGTCATGATCTACTGAAGTACAAACATCACGATTTAGATAGTTCATTTTACTATTCTTTATTGACTTTGCAGTTCAATCACTCTCCATAGACCCTTTCGCATGATACGGTCGATCTTTGTGGAATATTTTCTGCTTTAATTACATCACATCATGTTATGTTGATATATATATATATAAAGTGCTCAATTGATGCGCACAATTTGATACTTTGTTTTGATAAAATGAAAGACGTGACACATATCCGCTAATTTAACGCCGCTGAAAGTGTAACACGGTTCCTTAAAGACGCATGGTTAATATTTCACAAAATACCGCAAAGTAAAAACGAATTATCCAGATATTCACTCAATGAAAAAAAACCAACAAAAAACACACAAAAAGAAAAAGCAAACAAACAGAAAACCATTGCATAGTTTAAACGTTGAAATTATGCATACATCTCGTTTTACTTACACAAAGCGAACCTATTCATGGTTATGTATAATAATCACCCCTCCTCCCCCCGCACACACCATCATATTCTGACACCCACACACCACTCATACCGACACCCACACCCTCGAACCCACACAAACAACACCATCATATCCTGACACCCACCCTCAAACACACCCAACATCATCCCATCCTGACACCACACACCATCACATACTGACACCCACCCTCAAACACACACCCAACACCATCTCATACTGACACCCACACCCTCAAACACACACCAAACACCATCACATCCTGACACCAACAAACACCCTTTCCAACACATCCTCACACACACCATCACATCCTGACACCCACATCCTCAAACACACACCAAACACCATCACATCATGACACCAAGAATCACCCTTTCCAACACATCCTCACACACACCATCGCATCCTGACACCCACAAACACCCTTTCCAACACATCTTCATACACACATCATCACACTGTGACACCTACACACACAAACTCACCCACCATCCATCACATCCTGACATCCACACAAACACACACCATCACATCATGACACACACACACAAACAGACACACTTTCACCCACCCTCCATCACATCCTGACACCAACACACACTCACCCACCCTCCATCACATATCATATCCTGACACCCATACACCATCTCATACTGACACCCACACCCTGACACCAACACATACCATCACACCCGGACACCTACACACCATCACATCCGGACACACACACACATCACATCCTGACACCTACACACCATCACATCCGGACACACACACACACTCACCCACCCTCCATCTCATCCTGACACCAACACACACCATCACACCCGGACACCCACATACCATCACATCCTCACACACACACCCCATCCCATCCTCACACACACACACCATCACATCCTCACACACACACACACCCCACCCATTCCTCACA
>SAYR01012949.1:136878-166429 GCA_004382745.1 Argopecten irradians irradians | reverse complement strand
CACACCCCATCCTCTCACACACACAAAACATCACATCCTCACACACACACCCCATCCCATCCTCTCACACACACCCCATCACATCCTCACACACACACACACCCCATCACATCCTCACACACACACCCCATCCCATCCTCACACACACACAACATCACATCCTCACACCCACATACACAAGGCTATTTTACATTTCATTAGGATGATCGTATACGCTTAATCACAAACATCATACGTCTATTTCTATTGTATTTAACCTGTCATATCGTAGCTTTCACACTGTATTGTCAGCTGTAAATTACATCAAAAGTCAGTGGTGATAACGGAGGCATACCACATATTGAAACAGATCTTTCCAGACAATAACTAACCACCGCAAAGCTTTCACATAGTCTTCAGTACATAACATGCTTAAGTCATTCGATACGAACCTTAAATCGGACATAAGGTCTGTTAACAATCTATTTCATGGTAATTCAACTGATTTTCATTAGAACGAAACAACCCGTATTCCTGACCTGCAGGTAGGGCGTTAGAACTGTACCTGCTGCTCCTATTGAATGATCGTAAAAGGCGACTAAATTTAAGACCTTATCTTTTCTCTTCTTTCTTACCGACTTTCCTAATGCCTCCCCTGGCACAGCCTCACTTTTTGCCTTGAGTTGAGCGTTCGCCCCTGTGAAGATGGCTCTGGGGTCTGTTCCCTGGCCGAGACACACCCAAAGTCTATAAAAGTGGTAGTTTCTGCTCCTGCTTAGCGCTAAGCATACAGGGAGTAGGACGACTGGTTCGCCCGTTGTCAGTATAATGTGACCGGGTGGGATATGTAACTTCTCTTTTCGGCGGCATGCTTCATTTATATAGCACTATAAAAAGGGCAACAGTTCTACTATACAAGAAGACACAACACGAACATACCACAGTCTCCCAAAACACGCACCTCACACTTCAGACACGCTGCACACTGCATACATGGGAGGCCGTCCTTACATGACCCTGGCTGTTAATAGGACGTTAAAATAATCAAACAAACCAACAACCAGTATTATGTGTTAAAATTGATGTCTACTTCACCACAAATTGCCCTGCAACCTTTAATCAACTCAGGTCCTGATTAAAGTTTGTTAAAAAAATCATTAAATCAGTAAAAAAAAAAAACCATAAATTGCTTACGGGAATGAATTTATGATTAAAAGTTGGAGGTGTACTTGTCTGGAATCAATATAACGATCAATAATGAAACACTGACCTGTTGTAGATAAATAGAGACAAACAACTAAATTATATTGATTAACGGCTTCAAAGTCGGAGTTTTGAAAATGCATGAAGGCTTTTAATGCCTTGAACAATATTTTCGTATGAGTCAAAATACCAAATACATTGTATCCATAATCAAAATCATATCATCGAGTTTATGCAATAATTGAAGCAATATATAACTTGCTAATGTTATGTTAAACGTCTGGACCATTTGCTGTGTTAGAATTCAGGTGACTATTAAGTTCCGTAGGCTCTTGCTGTATCAGAACACAGATGTTTGTTTAATTAAATTTAAGTCCAGTTAACAGTCATTTTAGGACGGCCTACCATGTAGGTAATGTTTTGCATGTGTAAAATAAGAAGTGCATTTTGTGTCTTCTTGTATAGCGGAACTATTGCCCTTTTTAGAACTATTCAACTGAAGCATACCGCACAAGACACATAGTAACACACCCCATCCGGTCACAATGATAACTAGCGAACCAGTCGTCCCACTCCCTTGATGCAGAGCGCTAAGCAGGAGCAGAATTTTCCACTTTTATAGACTATGGTGTATCTCGACCAGGGAACAAAACCCAGAGCCTTCCTCACAGGACAAAGTCCTTAACCGAAGGCTAAACGTGATGTGTTGTCAAGGGAGACAATAGGAAGAGGAAAGTAAGTTAAGGAGAAAGAAAAGACTATCCTAAATTTAGTCGCCTTTTACAATTTTACAAGTCAAGTTTCCGAGCCTGTTGTACCAGAACACAGGTGACGGACGATTTTATATTAAGTTAATGAGCATCTTACTTTATCAGAACTCAGATGACCGTTAAGTTGTCCCTGAAGTTCTTGTATCAGAACTCAGGTCGCCGTCAATTTTACGATTCTCTTGCTGTAACAGAACTCGGGTGACCGTCAAATATTTGGGCCCCTTGTTCCCTATAACTTCATTTGATTATTATACCGTTTATGTTAAGATATTAGATATTGATCGAAAATTAACTCAATTAATGCATGCCATGCATGGATTGCGACTTCTCTGTCCATTTAATTGGTTCATTATATTTACGTCCTATTAACAGCCAGGATCTTGTAAAGACGGCCTTCTGTGTAAGTGGTGTCTTGTGAGTGGTTTAGGAGACTGCAGTATATTAGTGGTGTGTCTTCTTGTATAGTGGAACGTTTGCCCTTTTTATTGTGCTATATCACTGAAGCATGCCGACGAAGACACCAAGCAACACACTTCTAGATCACTTTATAATGACAAATGACGGACCAGTTGTCCCACTCCCTTAATGCTGAACGCTAAAGCAGGAGCAGAAATTACCACTTTTATAGACTTTGGTGAATCTCGACTAAGGCACAGAAACCAGACTCTACATCACAGGAGCACTCAACAGAAGGCCAAAGGAAGAAGAGACAAACTCATAAATTCAGTCGCCTTTTACGAATATGGGCGAATATGGGCAGCAGATACAATTCTAACGCAGGTCAGTTAAAGTTTCTGTCAGCTTTCTGTGATCAAAACATACAAAATGGACGAGGATTGTTAATAATTGGCGTGACCATGTCGTGTCGTAGTTGAGACGGGAAGTTGTCCATTGAGGCCGTTATTGTAATATAATGTCTGATTGTTTGGATTTGATTGGCGAGGTTTGGATGAACATACATATTATTATAACCATTACTGTGAGAGTAGAATATCAAACATGTCTCCTACATGAACATAGATTTTAGCATTATTATCAATTTCCTTTGGGGTTCAGAAGTCATAGACAAAAACGGAAGGACATTCTTCCTAGACGCGAAGCGTATATAAAAAGAATGTCCGTCCGTTTTTGTAGAATAACAGAGTTGGTTTTGCCCTAGAGATATATAGAAAGGTACATGTATATGCTACATATTATTATAACGTTTACTGTGAGCATACAATATCAGACATGTCCCCTACATGAACCTACATATAAAGAATCACACTTTTTACTTTGGTATAATTGTGTGTCGCTCCACTATGACCCTTTATGACGTTGTTGTAGAAGTTTACAACACGAGCATCTCATAAGAACATTAGCTTATTGGTGTCTCGTGCTATGCCTTTTATGAAGTCATTACACCTCGTGTCGACATAGATTCCACTTCAAGTGCCCAAATAGAATTTCAAAACGATAGATGACAAAAATGCAAATGTAGGAGGATGTTGTGCTGAGCTTTCATAACTGAAAATAAACTTTAAAAAGCTATTGATCTAAACTTAGCCTTTTCATGAATAGATAAATAGATAATTACAACACGATTTCCTATATATTGCAATGGTATTTCGGCATAGATGTGTATTGGTATCTTTAAATAAAAGTTTCCTGACATCAAAGATATGGTTGTTGTTATAGTACTCACACGTACATCTATACAGGTAGATGTACTGTCTCATGACGCAGGAAAAGCAAATACATTATTAGAAGAAGAAATTGAGTTATCTACTTTATTGGTTTTCAAAGACATCTTTATGGGGATGAAATGATTCAGAATGTACGTTCACCTTTATCAACAGGTAAGAATTAGCATATTCTCAATTTTAGACAAACAAATTTGTCTTGATGTAACTCCACAAATGGATGGTACAAAATGACTAAAGCGAAAACTGCTGCGGACACACATGCAGATCGCCTTTTCGTGACCTCGAGTATTTCTACATCTGTCATCTGTCATTTACCGATAATTGTTGAAACATCGCATTATAAGTGACGGCTCTGAAAATTGTTTATATAAAACAGCCCAGTTCCTAGCTTCGTTTGAGAATCCTTTCAAAAATTTCTGAAGTGTATGGGTAGTACGTTTTACCATATCGGTATCACTGTGAAAGAGATAAAACTGTTTGTGTGCGGTCTTTGAATACACTTTTTACAAAAATTTAGAAGATTTTTGAAGATTTAAGGTAGACCGTCCCTTCTGGTTTCCTCTCAATGATTTCGTTCATTTTTTGATATTTTGATTTTAGGGTTACCCTGATCACAAAAACCACATGAAAATCATATGTCACCGGGTCAATTTTTCTTCCAGGGTTTGCTTAAAGATATGTACTAATGACTCAATATTCCGGATTTTAAGGATTTTTAAATAGATTATATATCCTCCCTTAACATCCCTTAACAAATAAATAATATGCTTGTAACAAGTTCATACCTTCAGTAGGTGATATAGAATTCATGATTATATCCAATAAGCTGGTTTTTTCACAATAAAACGAAATATCGTTATTTTTTAATTAAATCCGGATCCAAGTTTAGTGAAAAATTGCATCAAAATAGTCATATTTTCTTTTTTTTCCTGAAAAAACGATCTCCAGAAAAATCGATTTTTCAGAATTTCCATGCTGATCGACTTATTTGCAATAAGAAAAGTCAATAAAAAGTATACCTCACCGCATTTTTTTTCAAAATATGACCGATTTGCTTCCTCATACTCCTTATATTTTGGCCTGAAAATGTTAAAAGTAGGCGAATCCGTAGCACTTTTCAACGTTTTATGTTATTGATTTACCCTTGTTAGTTTTCTATATTTATTATATTATTAGAGCATACAGGATAACACAATAATTACATATCTTAATGATTTCATTAATTTACTATATAAAATATAACAAACCAGTCTGGCCTCAAACTTTCAAAAAGAGTCTGGTTCAGAAGAAAATATATCCGTTTTTTCTGAGACAAATATTTTGCTCTGTGTAATACTGTATTTAAATGGATTATTTTCCGTTCTAGCATCTTTTAAAATAAAATGAAAATATTTTCCAGCAGTTTTATTTCCGTAATTTGTTTGTCCGTTTCCGGACGAAAGTTAGTAAACCGGTATCTTACGAAGAGTGCCTATTGAAGCTCGAAACTTAAATTTTTCCATTTAATATACCACTAACTTCCTTCGGCATCCATATGCTGTGTAAAATTTCTATTCTGCAAAAAGATAGGTATACAATTATAATGATAAGGGTCATTCATTTGTTACTACTGACGTGAAGTTTTTCATTTTGGGTCCCGTAAATAATCTGATTGCTTAGCGACTATTATAATTCTTGGATTTTAATTCATGCATGAATCTTTAAAATTATACTATATTTACCGATTGTCACACCTTTAGATTGACACACTTCAAGTTAACACTCGAAAAGGTTCTAGACGAAAAACTTGCTCGAATGCCGATTTCAGAAGCGAGTTGTAATAGAAGGGTACGGAGAAATAAAATGCATTTGTCGGAATTCGGATAGCGACGTTTCAAACGTATGACGTCACAGAAGGGACGGTCTACGTTAATACTGGTTTTTTTTATATAAATTAGTGTCCTATTAACAGCCATGGTCATGTAAGGACGATTTCCCATGTATGCGGAATGTAGCATGTGTGTGGTGCGAGCTGCGTGTTTTGGGAGGCTGCGGTATGTTCGTGTTATATTTTCTTGTATAGTGGAACTCTTGCCCTTTTCATAGTGCTATATAATTATCTAATACCAAGTTTTACTTGTATGAAATGCACTTACATATCTTCGAAACATTTTGGTAACGAAAGTATTTGTGTATTAAGAATTTTGACCAAAAAATGTCATGGTTTGGAGGAATCATTGAAAGTAAAAGAAAAATATCAAGAGAAAAAATCTTAATTGGCCAATTCTCAAGAATTGAACACCATAAGATCAGTTTTAATACATAACTATTTCCATTTCATGACGTATAATACATTTGGTATTTACTGGGATCATTATTAACAGCCAGTGTCATTTAAGGACGGTTTGCTGTGCTGTGTATGTCTCGGCCAGGGGACATAACTCGGATCCTTTCGGGACGAGCCGTTAAATTAGAGACGAAGGTACGACGGCATTGACAAGGGAGATATTGGGAATAAGAATAGGGGATATCGGTTAGGAAAACACAATACTCTCAATTTAGTCGCCTTTACGATTAATTCAATAGTGGCATCAGGTACAATTCTAACGCCATATTTTGGTAAGCAACTAATCAATAACTAAATATAGCTGATCGCTAACGCTTATATCATATATAATGTTTTGACGACATATTACCCACAGAATATAATGTTAAATCTTAATTAATCAGTTTAATGTGCATGTATTTATGTGTCTGAGCTTTGCCCATTATGCGTCTGATTCACATCAAGTCATGTTATGATTGTGGCCTTTCGAGGACACTCAAACTGTAAAACAGCAATGGAAAGATATAAATATGGTGGTTGTCACCACCAATGTGATCCACAGACGTCACCACAACATAAAAATTCTAGTTTTATATCATTTACGTGAGGTGGCATTTCGTCAAATAGTAATTAAACACTCAAACTGTATCGATGCAAGTTGTGCTACTCAGAAATTAATAAATCAATGACCACATAACATCATAATTCGTGTACAGCCAAACAATTAGGCAATGTCAACATAATTACGTGATACCCTAATGTTAATTAATTCAGGCAAAATAAGTTGATGTCACGTGCTCAAACAGAGACAGTGTGATACCGACGAATTCATCAAATATTCTGGATTTATACACTCAAACAACAAAGCAGTATCACGTCTCACTCCAAATTAAATAATAAAAGAAACGTTTTCCCCGTGAAATCATGATGACAACAATCCGATTCCCATGGCTCTCATGCATTTGCTTTTTTTAAATCGATTCTTGTATGACAAAAGCTTTTGCTATAGAAAAAAAATGAAACACTGGGATATTGTAAATTTTATCATTGTGTTGTGGCTATCATATGCTATTAATTACAGACTAAAGTAAGGTTTAGGATGCTTACCTCTGAGGTTTCGGTTTTATAAATGATTTTTAGCAGTACTACCGAAATTCATTTTCACCTCTTATTTGCATCTGTAAACTGAAAATCTGCGCATTATAAGTATTATATCATCGTATTTTGTTTAACCAGCTGAATAACTTTACCGACAAAATTCACTGCTATGTTTTTCGGTCACAAAACAACAAATACTGTGCATATGTCGAAATTGAGCATTTATTAAATGCCAGTAATAAAACTTGTTGTACATGCCAAAAAGATGGGGGTAGCTTACAAATAAAAAACGCCATCCCATCATTATGTCAACAGAAAGAATAGTATCAAATTTTAATTCTGATGCAAACAAATTATATAAAATCTTCTATCACACTTGTCTGGAGGAAATTACAGAAGGGGAGGAGGTGGGTATTTCCAATTTCTTTCCCAGGTCGTTTCAAAGTGTGAGAAAAAAATTTCATCGAGAGTCACGTGATAAATCAACGTCACGTGACTATTAAGTAAGGGAGATAAATCCCAGATACGGAACATAATTGTTTACTGATGAACCGGAGAAACATAATAATAGATGAAAAAATAGTTGATATAAATTACTTTATGCTGTGCATGAATCCAATTATATCATCGTATTTTGTTTAACCAGCTGAATAACTTTACCCACAAAATTCACTGCTATGTTTTTTGGTCACAAAACAACAAATACTGTGCATATGTCGAAATTGAGCATTTATTAAATGCCAGTGATAAAACTTGTTGTACATGCCAAAAAAGATGGGGGTAGCTTACAAATAAAAAACGCCATAAACTTGAAGCATTATAAGTATTATGATTCACAACCTGTTGATATATTCAACTTTCTTTTTGATTCATGAGTATGAAAATTACGGAAGATATAACTTGAAATGATTCTAGTTGTTAACAGGTGCATTTGCAGTGAGCCAACAAAGTAACTATTCCAAATAGCCATGACGGCCCAACAGAGTCCGACAGATCTAGATGTATTACATAATTCCCAATTGTGAAGGTCTCTTAAGTGATTGGCCTGATACCCTTCATCTATTCTACACATATAATCATCGAGCCATATACATGATTGGCAATATCAGTGTATTTATATGGTATGACCAACACTCAATAGCCTAGCACCTTATGTTCTCTATGAAACAGGTCCGCCACCAATGTAAGGATACCCCACATGACTTATAACCTCCGACAGAGATAGCAGGAGAGCTACAATAATCTTCTTCAATAAAGGTAATATGGTTATTTTACAGTTTAGTAACACGATATATGGTATTAAGGCCTTTCGCGTGATACAATTAATTGTGTAGCGGATATATAGACGATCTCATTTAATGTTTTCCTATCAACACATTTCATCTTTGTACGTTATTTTTGCTATATTTATCACCTCCAATCTAAATGCAGACATCTGTGACGTCATAGGTAGGATACATATTCTATAGCGGATTGTTAGAAATATTGGAAGATAGATTAATTCCTAGCTAATCAATTATCGTTCGTGGGATGTATTGAAATATATCATTGATATAATTTCAGTATCTTTTCAGGAACCGTGATGATGTTCTTATGAATAGAATAATGTACATTCCATCCCAAATATATCGTGCGATATAGGACATCTGAATGGGATTGTAAATTATTCATGTCATTTTTTCATAACTGTCTGTGGTAAGGTATATCGCAACCTATTTTCGAGTGTACTAAGAAAATAAAGTAGTCAGTATAATGTGACTGGGTCGGGTGTGTTGCTTGGTGTCGTCGGCGGTATGCTTCAGAAATATAGCACAATGAAAAGGGCAAGAGTTCCACTATACAAGAAGACACAACTCGAACATCTCCTTAAACACACTCGCACTTCATACACGCAACACACCACATACATGGTAGGCCGTCCTGACATAACCCTGAATGTAAATAGGACTTTAATTTATTAAAGAAACAATCAAACAAAATCTTTGCATTTCAATGACATGGATGATAAAGGCGAAAAGGAATAATGCCTTTCGAACTTCAGGCAATGTGCTAACTTTGACGTATCTAGCAACTAACTTATACCTGAAAACACAGAAAGAAATGAGTGAAGATGATACTACCAGAGCATCGAAATGTGTTCAAAATGAAAGCCTATCTCAACAAACCACCTACTCCTAAACAGGTGAGTTCAACACATGTATTGGGCTGATGTTATAACAGCTCTCTTCATTTCAATTTCTCTCGTACGAGTAAGTGTATACATCATTTTTAGTTGCATGTATCAGTTTGAATGAAAAGTCCTACTTTAGTAATAATCGTTGTTATCCATATCTACAGTGATATCGATCTACAAATTAAAACAAGCAGGGGAGTAATTTTTACAACTGCAAATATTTATGGATTTCAAAATGGTAGCTTTCTGGGATTAAAAACATGTAAAACATATTTAGACAGCTGGATTCTGACGTCAATTTGACTATTATCAGATCTTGTTTCATCCCATCCATGGAAAATCGAAAACACCCGTATACGGGTTACCGTAATGTGATATATAATCTAATAATTGATTGCTTTATACCATCGATTTACAAATACAAAACTACTCATACAGAAATTTTGTATGTATCCAATACCTAAAATTATTCCCACCTTTAAATCTGGTTTTCGGAGTTTTCATAGAAAAATCTACTTTCATCTTACCTGTTTGTAATTATATTATTAAGTTAGAGATGTAAATAGGCATCGTTAAAGACCATTTGATTGAGACATTTCATTTCCATTATATCTTAATCTTACCTCGATAACTACTTATTGTTGGTTTGATACATTTAATTGAAAATGGTATCGTACAAATTCAAGCAAACAAAAATATGTCACGACATATTGAATGTGAGTGTATTTACAGGTTATGTTGGTTTTTTTTGAGCTTTTTCACTTTTTTAGCATTTACTCTTCAGTTACATCATACATTTATGTTTCATTAGACACGCAAATATAGAAAATGTTCTCGCAAGCAATGTTATATATTTAGCTTTTATTGCAGAATATTCTACATATCTGTATATAGGTATGTATTATGTATATATCTGTATATAGGTATGTATTATGTATATATCTGTATATAGGTATGTATTATGTATATATCTGTATATAGGTATGTATTATGTATATATCTGTATATAGGTATCTATTATGTATAAATGCACTAGCAGACTAATTGCTAACGAAACCTTGTAAGTAAGGTATAGTGTACCTATTGTTTCTATTGTAGGATCGAAAAGGCCTTTTCCTAACTGACTGTTTTTATTTCTGCTGTCTCACTTGACACTACCACACTCTAGTTGAAATCAGTCCCCGGGCCAACACACACAATTATACTCCTGCTTCGCGATCAGCGTAAAGGAAGTGTTTGTTTGTTTGTTTGTTTGTATGATTTATAAACGTCCTATTAACAGCTATAGTCATGTAAGGACGGCCTCCCATGTATGCAGTGTGTTGCGTGTATGTTGTGCGAGGTGCGTATCTTGGAAGACTGCGGTATATTCATGTAGTGTCTTCTTGTATAGTGGAACTGTTGCCCATTTTATAGTGTTATATCACTGAAGCATGCTGCCGAAGACACAAAGCAACACATCCCATCTGGTCACATTATACTGACAACGGGCGAACCAGTCGTCCAACTCCCTGTATGCTGAGCGCTGAGCAGGAGTAGAAACTACAACTTTTATAGACTTTGGTGTGTCTCGACCAGGGGACAGAACCCAGAGCCTCCCTCACAAGGCGAACGTTCTCAACTCAAGGCCAAAAGTGAGGGGATGCCAAGGGAGGCATTAGGAAAGATAAAGTCAGTTAGGAAGAAGAGAAAAGATCCTAAATTAAGTCGCCTTTTACGAACATGCAATAGCGGCAGCAGGTACAATTCTAATGCCCTACAGCGAGATGGATGGTTTTCCCGTTGCCGTATATGGTAAGGGATCCACTCTCCCACTCAGGGAACTAAAATGTGAAAAGATAATGATGGCGTACGTCGGACGACGATGGACGAAGCAGGATGGCCTACAGATATCCTGATCCTTCATGTGAGATGACCTAAAAACTAAAAACTCGTTAAAATAATAAAGAAATGTTAAGAGGATGCTTGGTACCCAAAGTATACCTAATTGCAAAGCTGTCTTGTTCTCTCGTTCGTAGTAGAGTATTTTTAAACTGAACAGCAAGGCAATTACGAGTTAAAGTATAGGAATTTTTGGAGCAATTCAATTATTGATTTCCTGTCAGAATGGAATAAATGGAACAACGCTATGTGGTACTGGTGCCTGTTGTAATTGGGATTTCAGGAACAAATCTCTATTGGTATTCGCTGTAGTGCGAAGCATTCTATAGAAACTATTTACAGACTTAGCAACTTTCCTCGGCTCTACCTCCTTCAATAAATATGCAAATTTTCTTATACATATGTATGAATTAAACTGTGTCAAATCGTGATTGAATACGTGTGAATCTGTAATCAGTAAGTGTGACTGTATGTTGGTTGTATAATGCTAAGGACATTGAAACACCAAATCAGCCACCAAACAGAGAATATCCACAAAAATTGGTGAGAGTCAAACTCTAAAATCCCCCAAAGAGCAGGACTGAGATGTTTTTCTAATCAAATGATGCTTCAAAATTTAACAACGTGTGTTAATTCACGCATTATAATAATATATTTAAGAGTCACATTTCATAAATTGTCAAAAGGTCAGAATCTGTGGACGAGACAAAAGACGTCTAGACTAGTACTGTCGATGTCTTAAAAATGCCATCATTTTTACTTAACAGTTGATCATGGGTCATGTATGGTGGTTAGGTTAACGAGTAATGTGTTAACAGTCTGTGTGAGAGAGTGGGGTCAGGAGCTGATAATTGGTCAACGGGGAATATTGGTCCACCTAAAGAATTGTTACGAAGAACAGCTGTATTGTTATCATGTATCTGTTCTCATATGCCAATCTTCTAATACCAGAACACAATTGATGAAGCAGTGTGTAACAAAGTAGCATTATAATGGAGGTATATCATAAGAGACATGTTAAGGTTGTACAAACATGGAGGTATATCAAAAGAGACATTTTAAGATTGTACAAACATGGAGTTATATTATATAAGACATGTTAAGATTGTACAAACATGGAGTTATATCATAAGAGATATGTTAGGATTGTACAAATATGGAGGTATATCATAAGAGACATGTTAAGGTTGTACAAACATGGAGTTATATCATAAGAGATATGTTAGGATTGTACAAATATGGAGGTATATCATAAGAGACATGTTAAGGTTGTACAAACATGGAGTATATCATAAGAGATTTATAGGATTGTACAAATAATGGAGGTATATCATATGAGACAGTTGTAGGATTGTACAAATATGAGTTATATCATAAGAGACATGTTAGGGATTGTACAAACATGGAGTATATTCATAGAGACATGTTAAGATTGTACAACATAGGAGTTAATATCATAAGAGATATGTTAGGATTGTACAAATATGGAGTATATCATTAAGAGACATGTTAAGGTTTACAAACATGGAGGTATATCATAAGAGATATGTAAGGATTGTACAAATATGGAGGTATTATCATATGAGACATGTTAGGATTGTACAAATATGGAGTTTATATCATAAGAGAGCATGTTTAGGATTGTACAAACATGGAGGTATATCATATGAAGACATGTTAAGGATTGTACAAACATGGAGTTATATCATAAGAGATATGTAAGGAATTGTACAAACATGGAGGTATATCATAAGAGACATGTTAGGATTGTACAAATATGGAGGTATATCATAAGAGACATGTTAGGATTGTTACAAATATGGAGGTATATTCATAAGAAGACATGTAAGGATTGTAAAACATGGAGTATATCATAAGAGATATGTAAAGGATTGTACAACATGGAGGATAATATCATAAGAGACATGTTAAGGATTGTAACAACATGGAGGTATATTCATAAGAAGACATGTTAGGATTGTACAAGTATGGAGTATATCATAAGAAGACATGTTAGGATTGTCCAAATATGGAGGTATATCATAAGAGACATGTAAGGTTGTACAAACATGGAGGTATAATCATTAATGAGACCATGTTAGGATTGTACAAATATGGAGGTAATATCATAAGAGAGAATGTTAAGGATTGTACAAACATGGAGGTATATCATTAAGAGATATGTAAGGATTGTAACATACTGGAGGTATATCATAAGAGACATGTAAGGATTGTACAAACATGGAGGTATATCATAAAGAGACATGTTAGGATTGTAACAAATATGGAGTATATCATAAGAGACATGTTAGGATTGTACAAATATGGAGTTATATCATAAGAGATATGTAAGGATTGTACAAACATGGAGGTTTATCATAAGAGACATGTTAGGATTGTACAAATATGGAGGTATATCATAGACATGTTAGGATTGTACAAAATATGGAGGTATATTCATAAGAGACATATTAGGATTGTACAAAATATGGAGGTATATCAAAAAGAGACATGTTAGGATTGTACAAACATGGAGGTATAATCAAAAGAGATATGTAAGGTTGTACAAAATAGGAGTTTATATCATAAGAGATATGTAAGGATTGTACAAACATGGAGGTATATCATAAGAGACATGTTAGGATTGTACAAGTATGGAGGTATATCATAAGAGACATGTTAGGATTGTACAAATATGGAGGTATATCATAAGAGACATGTAAGGATTGTACAAACATGGAGGTATATCATAAGAGATATGTAAGGATTGTACAAACATGGAGGTATATCATAAGAGACATGTAAGGATTGTACAAACATGGAGGTATATCATAAGAGACATGTTAGGATTGTACAAGTATGGAGGTATATCATAAGAGACATGTTAGGATTGTACAAATATGGAGGTATATCATAAGAGACATGTAAGGATTGTAAGCATAAGCATAGGAGCGTAATATCATAAGAGATTATGTAAGGATTGTACAAACATGGAGGTATATCATAAGAGACATGTAAGGATTGTTACAGACATGGAGTATATCATAAGAGACATGTTAGGATTGTAACAGTATGGAGGTATATCATAAGAGAACATGTTAGGATTGTACAATATGGAGGTATATTTCATAAGAGACATAGTAAGGATTGTACAAACATGGAGGTAATATCATAAGAGACATGTTAGGATTGTACAAGTAATGTAGGTATTATATCATTAGACATGTTAGGATTGTACAAATATGGAGGTATATATCAAAAGAGACATGTTAGGATGTACAAATATGGAGGTATATTCAAAAGAGCATGTTAATGGTTTGTACAAACATGAGGTTATATCAAAAGAGATATGGTAAGGTTTGTACAAATATGGAGGTTATATCAAAAGAGACATGTTAGGATTGTACAAACATGGAGGTATATTTATGAGACATGTTAGGATTGTACAAATATGGGGTATATGCATAAGAGACATGTTAAGATTGTAACAAATATGGAAGTATATTCATAAAGAGACATTTTATGATTGTAAACCTGGAGGTATATAATGATTCATAGGAGGTATATCATAAAAGAACATGTTAGGATTGTACAAATATGGAGGTATATCATAAAGAGACATGTTTAAGATTGTACAAATATGGAGGTATATCATAAGAGACATGTTAGGATTGGTGCAAATATGGAGGTATATCATAAGAGACATGTTAGGATTGTACAAACAAAACATCAGAATGTAACACTATAAGGTTTTTCTTGTTAGTTCCTTTAAAAACGAAATGTAAAATTATTTATCAATCGTTATGAACACGATGAATGAAATCGTCTGAAGTATCATGGTGACATTGACATTTCAACAAATTATCATGAATGTTTGTCTTTCTGACGTCAAAGAACATTATAACTTTTGGCTTTCATTAATACTTTAATATAAATTCAACTGAAAGTCGAGATAACCGAGTACAATCAGGCACGTCAATTAACGGCCGTCAGATATGACGTAGCAGTCTTAAAGGATTAATCTATATGTAAATGACTGTGCTGCTTTCATTACAAGCCCGTCACAAGGGATTCGGTTCACAAGGCGATAAGAAGCTGTAGTTTCACATCAGATGTTTGCAAATAAAGCTTCGTACCTGATCCTATGAGGAGATTTCGAAGTCTGCTCTGAAAGATATGAAAACGACCGAGTCATGAAAAGAGTGGATGGCTTGGTATTATGGTTTGAACGAGGCTTAGCAATATTTTCTAAGCATGTGCCAAAGATAAACAAACGAAAAACATCGCCCATATCCTACCGATAGATCGTTAGAGAATTGTACCTTCTACCCATATTGCATGATCTTAAGAGGTGACTAAATTCAAAAATATAATCTTTTTCTCTTTTCTAACCGCATTTTCTTCTTCCTAGCGTCTCCCTTGACACCTCACACGTTTGGACCTTCTATTCGGTGATGCGCTTGTACCCTTGAGGTAGGTTCTGCCCCATGGTTGATTCACCTAGTCTATAAAAGTGGTAGTTTTTGTCCCTTTTTACCGTTCAGCATAAAGGGAGAGACGACTGGTTCGTCCTTTGTCCCTCGTCCATTTCAGCCAAAACACACCGCATACATGGAAGTCTTGAAAGATGACCATAGCTGTTAATGGACGTTTATTTTAAACAACACAACAAACACACTTCACACCGGGCACCACTGTTCTACAAAGGGCAAACCAGTCATCACTCTCCCTTTGTGCTGATCAATACATCTGCACATCTGCGTATTCTACATAAATGATGCTAACCCCAAAAAAAAAGTTCATCGGATCTGTTGACTGTTGTTATAATAGAGACTGTTTTACTGAATTCCCCTTAGCGTTACAGTTCGTAAATCATGGCTTTGATGTAGTCTATTTTGTGATTTACAACCTGATGCACAAATTTCTGGTTCATATAGAATTTAAAAAAATGATTTTTTTGTGAAATGAAAAATAATCTGATCAATAAGCCGTCTTCTAAACATTGACAGCCCCCTGTTTTTATATACGTGTTCATACAATACACAATAAAGTATATACCTTCAACTTGAAATCACGAATGGAACACAAGTTTACAGCTGTAGCTAGAAGTGGTTTCAAAGAAAGCATATAAATTAGTCTAAAGTTTCCAACGTTTGATTGACACGATATATTCTGATATTTCATCATATGAAATATGATAGGAAAACAACAAATGTAAGACCATAAAGGCGTTATTGATTGATTATAAAAATAAGCGTACACATTGTGTCAAATATGAAAGTTACGTCCACGGGCAAAGGTACAAGTATAGTCCGCTTCGTTCGTTAGCACAAATGTCCTACGGGGATGGCTTACAAGAGGTTACACGAGTGGTTATGGATATGGAATTTATTTCATCTAAGTGAGTTTTTTTAAAAGTTACAAAAGACACAACTTTAAATTGCATAACAATTACCCCGAGCTGTGTGACCTATTTCTACCACGATGATATCCTCTACAAGACGGCCAAATAAGATAACGTTATTTGCCGACAATATACAATAAGGTGTAATAATATCATTAATAATTAAGTTAGGCACACATTGATATTAAACAAATATTAAAATCTTAAAGAATGTATTAATAACAAATCATTTCCAATATGCATTCCTATTCGCTGAACATCTTTTCTTGAATCTTAGATTTCTACAGGTACTTGAACAATCAACTAATAGCTGTCGAACTTGTTTAGGGCAAAGTGAGATCTCCCGGAACTTCTCGCAAAAATCCTCACCAAAGTTAACGTCCGGCTATGAGCGTTAATTCTACCGGAATCATCCTCACGGTCCACGTACAGCACTACTAAACAAAAGACAAGGATGAATTTTAAGTCGATACATAGATTCCATTTCAATAGCATTTTGTTCTACATGCAGCGATCTGAGTAAAAAACATGCCGTCATTCTATGATCGATGACGTTGACAAATTGTGACGTGACAATGAGAAAAGTAGTTCGGATCAAAACAAATCAAGAGGAAGGTGTTATTCCACAAGTGAAATATCAATATATTTATCCAACACACAGTAAATTTATACAATGGCCTGAGAGTGGAATAACACGACGTAGTGTGTACCAAACAGGGATGGGATAAATATGTATACCATACGGGGGTGGGATTAATACAATCTGTTACCTGTAAGTGATCGAGATCGGGTTATCTCAGTCGAGGGCTAAGATTTTGTAACATAATCCCAACCGAGGCGTTAATATATTTTTTCTCGCGCCTCTAAGATATAACAAAACCCATCTATATACGCGTTCAGAGTGTAAAATTATCCCGTTTTGGACTTCCTGTTTCAAAGCCGTTTAGCTATTTCATCTGCGCTTTCGATTTCAGTCATTCCGCGTAAAATATAGTTCGGTTATATCAAAAGAAAAACGATGATCAATCGGTACAAATTGTTTTCATAATCAAAAACATCAACCAAACAATGCATGGTAAATGACTTACTTTTTAATGCACATATTTCCATAATATTGATTATCTGAGCGGTGTGACGTCACTGATTCGAAAGTATGACGTCACAGGCGTGGACTGTTACATGAATGGCGTAAAATTCCGCCAAAAATCACGTACAGGTACCAGACAGATCGGCGAGATAGAAAAATCTAGCACTTGTTATCATGTGAGATATCCCTGTCCGAGGTGCGAGAAAAATAATGTATATTCATACGGGGATGGGATAGATATGTATATTCCACTGATGCTTACAAAACGTCAGTAATTATATATAAGTCGCTCAACTGTAAAATGATTCGCACTAACGCAGTGCCTCATTAAGTAGTTCATTGGGCAAAGTTCGATTGTTTATCGATGACACGTGACGCGATGGCTTAAATGCCGACATTTAATTGATGTCTGCGCCAAGGTAGATTAATAAAAGCTAGTTATAAGTCAGTTAATGTCGTAGTTCGAGTCAGATGTGTACTTAGTGGTCATTACAGGACGATCATCTCGGCCATTAATCGATAAACGAGATACCCACGCGCTCATTATGATAATGACGATTACGCGGTGTATACAATGCCTGAAATTATAAAGGGCTCGTATCATTTTTTCCAGCAAACTGCCAGAATGAAAATACTGGTCAACTTTAATAAAATAAAAAAATAAGACATTCAGTGTGGATGCCATGTATTTGGGACACAATTAAAAATAAAAGTTTTTTTAATCAATGGATATATGTCAGCTGATGATAAAGATATGTTGTTGATGGGCGTGTAACGTATCATTGAGACATAGATAGGGCTTCCAATACCTATAAATCAGGTTTGAGACAAATATACAGCTGGTGGCGTCCTAAATGACACATCATGTATACTAAGGATCACATAATGACATAAAGTTTAGTGAAATACATGTATACAAAGTATGTTGTGAGGTATAGAAATATCGATGACATCTACAATACAGGACATCCCCATATATTTACATATGCCCCTATATAGTCAACGGGAGGGGAGTTGCGTTCAAATTAGCGAAAACGCAATGACGTATGAATGCAAACGCAGTGCAGGTTCGGGCTACTTCTAGTTACGCTTCGATAAGATTTTTGCGTCATAAGTTGACGGATTTTAAAATAACAATTAAAAAGTTTTTATTTAGATCCTATTAAATATGTATTTGACATCAAAACAGTTGTTCAAGCATTGTAACGGTAATAAACTACAAAATGAATCGCCTGGTCGGGGCTACAACGGGGGCTTTCCTCAGGAATGTTCGGGAATCCCATAGTTACGTCAGATGTACATGTGTGTACGGTCACTCATCTCACCTAAATATAGTTTTGGGAGCGTCTAAGCGAACGTAGGTTAACAGATCATATACAGGTTTCCAGAAAAAAAAACATTACAGGTAGCCTATCCGAAACAGTATCATCAGCTTAAAATGGCCCCGTCTTTGCATTCAAAATAGGCCTACACACACGCAAACACTTGTCTATCCTCCGTACAATAAAATAAAAGTCATGACTGCGAAGAATTTAGTTTATATCGCGTTCTTAGACCGATACATACATGACAAAACTTTATCACAGTCACTTTCCTCGGTTGAAAATCAAATATGGCGGCTCGCTTCACTTCGGACCGCATCACTACCCTGACAACGATACATACCGGTAGTCGTTCCGCCTTGGTTATCTCAATTTTTATTCGAAATGGACATTATCAATATATATTATCAAATTGAAAAAATATATGTTGAAAATAATTGAAAAGTGTCATTGTTGTATTTCAAACCAAACTGCAGCTATAACATTCAACAATCGGAACTATATCTTCGGTCATCCTGACTACCGTAGTTACCCAACTTAGCAACCATCACCGTTTTAAATTGTACATAAAGGTAGATTTATTTATGTAAATGTATAGATTATATATAACGCGCTACATTGAATATGTCTGTATCCCATTGCGTTCATACCACCTTTAACGCAATCAAAACACTGTTCAATCTCTATATGAAAGCATTAAGAAGTATAACGTACGATTTCTTCTAACTTCTGGTTTCCTATAGAAACGAGGGCCTGACACCTAATAAAGATACCAACCATTGAAATATTGTTGACTTCTATTTCTCATTGCATTTAATGTAGGTTTCACCCAAACCTTGTAAAGCCCGAAAAATTGGAGAAAAGTAATGAAAATACCTCAATTTAATTTCTGAATGTGTATGAGATTAAAAAATTGCATTAAAGGTAGATTTCGCCCAAACTAATAAACATTTTTTAGTAAAAAACGGCAAACTGGAGAAAAGTAATAAAAATACCTCAATTTAATTTCTGAATGAGTATGAGATTAAAAAATGCTTCTTGAACAAAATATTTAAGAAAATCCTTGTTCTATTACCGATGTCGATTGGATTATATGCAAATGAAGCTGCGATGGTTTGGTTTGTTTCATTGATTGATTAATTAACGTCCTATTAACAACCGGGGTCATCTAGGGAGGCCTGTTGTGTATGCGGTATGTAGCGTGTGTGAAATGCGTGTTTTGGGAGGCTGCAGTATGTTTGTTATGTCTTTTTGTAAAGTGGAACTCTTGCCATTTTTATAGCTTTATATTACTGAAGAATGCTGCCGAAACACACACCAATTCACGTTATACTGACAACAGACGAGCCAGTCGTTCTATTACTGTATGCTGAGCGTTAAGCAGAAGCAGAAACTACCACTTTTATAGATCTTGGTGTGTCGCGGCCAGGGGACAGAACCGAGAGCCTTCCTCACAGGGGCGAACAACGCTCAACTCCAGGCCAAAAGTGAGACCGTGCCGTATTTGAGAAGAAATTCGAATGTAAATTGTTTACGGACACACGACGAACGACAACAGACAACAGGCGATAAGAATAGGGTCACTTGAGACTTCGTCTCAGGTACTCTAAAACTAATTAAAGAGCTAGCTATAGGTTAGAGGCCATATTAGAAATAAAATCATATCTATTCACCCTGCCCCCGTGTATCTTACATTCAGCCATGATTCTATCCACTCTTCCCTCCTGTATCTTTCACTCTCGGCACTGAATCTATCCGCTCTGGTCTCCTATACTTCACTCTCGGCCCTGAACTTGTATGCTCTGCAAGAAGTGCGAAAAACAGCAAGATAGGCGTATCCTGATACGAGGGGGCGAAATACTACACAAAAAACCCGAATCCATATCTCGGCGTATGAGGTTTTTTTTAATCACGATGAAACAAAGTGAAGAACTGAAACAAACAGAAAGAAGAATTACTCTTTCTGATAGACAGAACACATAACAAACAACACTATGCTATAATGCAATAAATGTTACTCGAAACGATATGACCTTAATTTGACATGATTTACTTTAATATGTCGACTGTATATTTCCTATTCATAGTAAATATGAGTGATCGATAACATAACATACAATAGGAATGAAATTACATTTAGTCTAAACGATTATAAACTCTGTAAACTCACATTTTTGGACCACCCAAACTAATGGTGCGAGGCCCTCCAATGGCGTATCTTGCGAAAAGAGCGAAACAAAAGGGGGATAACTCTAATGTAACTATAAAGTTTTAAAGCGGCGATGTACCGAATCTATGACACATAATATGATACGAAATAATTGTATAATGTAACTATTTGTTACAGAACAAGGCGACTAAATTCAGGATATTACGTTTTCTATTATCTCTAATTTTTTTCTTCCTGACGTCTCCCTTGACACCACTTTACTTATGGACTTTGGTTGAGCCCTCAGCCCTGTAAGGAAGGCTCCGAGTTCTGTCTCCAGACCGAGAATACTATAGACTATAAAAGTGGTACTTTCAGCTTAGCCTTCAGCATAAAAGAAGTGTAACGACTAATTCGCCCCTTGTCAGTGTAATGTGACCGGGTAGGTGTGTTGCTTGGTGTCTTAGGTGGCATGCTTTAGTGATATATAATGCCAAACAAATGTTCCACTATAAAAGAAGACACATAAATACACTGCAGTCTCCTAGCACTCATCTTGCACACATACAAGTCACCACATCCACTGGAAGTCATCTTGCACACATACATGTCACCACATCCACTGGAAGTCATCTTGCACACATACATGTCACCACATCCACTGGAAGTCATCTTGCACACATACATGTCACCACATCCACTGGAAGTCATCTTGCACACATACATGTCA
Organism: Argopecten irradians irradians; assembly: GCA_004382745.1. Classification (NCBI taxonomy): domain Eukaryota; kingdom Metazoa; phylum Mollusca; class Bivalvia; order Pectinida; family Pectinidae; genus Argopecten; species Argopecten irradians. The sequence continues at coordinate 144,643 of SAYR01012949.1, read as the reverse complement.
CCACATCCACTGGAAGTCTTCCTTAAATGAATCTAACTGTTAATAAGACGTAAATAAACCAAACAAAACCAATGTATCCGCCCTACCCTCCTGTATCTTGGACGTGACCCACCGGCGATCGCCACTTCGACTTCTTCAAGCTGGAATAGAGGACGTAATCAATATTACAGTTGACATCGGTGATCCTGGGACAAGTATTTATACTTTCTTGCTTGTTTCTTTGTCCGTCTTGTAAACATCCCGTGATGTCGGAGATGGAAACTGTAATTTTTGTATATTTGATCTAATTATTAATAAATCAACACTACTGAATGAGCAATCCGTGTATGTGGTATTTTGCATACAAATTAATCATATTACGTGGAGTTTGAAAAATAATCTGAATAAAATACTTATTAATTCCCGAATTGTAACATGAAATCAAGGTCTAAGCAATTAACGTTAGTGAAATGGCAGGTGGATCCACGGCAGTGTAATGATGTAAACAGGGCCGCGAACCTAATAGCCGATATTACGGGTGAGGATGTCAATATCACGTGTGATGAATATTAACATCGATAGCTACTGACCACACAGTGGATCGTGGCAATGCGGGACCGCCAATAATGACGCCGATAATTAGCCTTACTGGAAGTCAATTATGTAATGATTTCTATTAATGCAGATGTATGGGATAGCCTGATTGTAGGGGATTTCATTGACTTTTATATCTTAAATATTTAAAGCATGAAAATATATAATCCGAAATCTAATAAACCACAAATTATATTATTTCATTATTAAACCATATGTTTTTCCCTTGTGGATTCGGCATATTGTATAGTCGTTTCGATATATAAATGAAGCTAACGTGAACTTGGAATACGCAGGATATGCACCAGTTATAATTTTAAAATGGACGAATTAAAAGAAAACAATACGACATCGAATTAAATCTTTAGACACAATGTACCTTAACGGATGTCAGAAGTACAGCTTATATCAAATTTGCTAGGCTATGCCTCGCCCCTTAGAATGGTGAGTTATGAAATGATCATGGTGTTAGAGCCGGTGTACCTGGTTAATGTTTGACACGCTATAGTCTTTATCAACTGATATTGTTTGTTTGATTAATTAACGTCCTATTAACAGGGCCATGTTAGGACGGTCTCCCATGTCTCCCGTGTTGTGTCTTCTTGTAAAGTGGAACTCTTGCCCTTTTTGTGTCGCCTGCATCGCAAGGGCGACACATAGGTATCACTATGTCGGCCTCCGGGAAAAGGTTTCCGTGTGATAACTTTAGTATTCATTGCCAAATTTCAACTAAAAGTATACTGCTTTATATCATTGATATCTTGAATGAGTTTGATACTGGTCAAAATCGGTCGATATTTACAAGAGTTACGGAACTTTAAATTGTCAAAACATATAAATCCATGCTTTTCGCTTGATAACTTTCGTATTAATTGTTCGATTTCAACAAAATTTGCAATATTGCTTTAATTTATATTAATGGGATCTAGGATGGGTTTGATACTGGTTAAAATCCGTCAATATTTGCAAGAGTTACGTGACTTTTTAAATCGTCAAAACTGATATTTTCTTGGTTTCCGTGCGATAACTTTAATATTTAATATCCGATTTTAACCAAATTTTGTGTATTGCTTTTTATCAATGAGATTAAAGATTGGTTTGATACTGGCCCAAACCCATCAATATTTACAAGAGTTATGGGACTTAAAAATCGTCAAAACAGATATTTTCTTGGTTTCCGTGCGATAAATTTACAGATGCTCTACCGCCAACAGAGCATAAATGATACTCAACCTTTGAACAATAATTGGTGTTTAATCATGTATTTAGCTATGCAACAATGACTCAGAAAGGATGTGCTCAGTTTGTTAAATAGGGCTAATAACAACAGAAACCATGATTGAAAGTGAATAATGTCATTTATTTGAGTTATAAATGACGACATAAAATTCAACTTTACTTTTAGTACAAAAGTGTAAAGGTTATCTGTTGACATATATATGTAATAACATAATAAGAACCCCCTTTATACAAAGATGGGGCTAAAATAGCGCCAACCATATAACCGGGCAGTTAGATATCTGTCAAACTGTCCGGTTATATCCCCCATCCACATCCTTTTAAGTCTACATGTACACTGTAACTTCATACTGACAATATATAGTGGTTCGAAAAATTATGTCCTTGTAATGAGAAAAAACAATTTCTTATAGGTACTCCAAAACAACAATCATATCAAACATATCATAAAGACTCTCAGAGGCCACTAACCCCACAAGAGCTCTACATGACTAGATACATACTACACAAACATCAATCTTTTAGGATCATCACCCGTTTGAGAGTCAATCAATAAATGTATACCTAGACATGATAGGTATTAAAACACCTAGGATTACAACTTGAAAACAGTACAGTACACAATTAAGTAGATCGTAAGAAGTCAGTATATAAGTGATGAAGTCTCGAGGGCATTACCCCAAGATTGCGAAAGACTTTTTAAAAACAAAAATACCCATAAAATATCCACTTCCGTGGAATTCTTGTTATAGTACTATATTACTGAAGCATATCGCCGACGACACTAACAAGACACCCCACACGGTCACATTATAATGACAACGATCTCACTCCATTTATGCTGAGCGTTAAGCAGGAGCAAAACCTACCACGTTTTAAGACTATTGTGTGTCTCGGCCAGGGGACAGAACCTAGAGCCTTAGTCACAGGGGCGAGTACTAACCAAACGTGAGGTAGTGTCAGGGGAAACAAGAGAAAGGAAAAGTAAGGTAGGAAGAAAGACTATATAATATCCTTTATATTTAGTCGCCTTTCATGATCATGCAATAGAGGCAGCAGGTACAGTTCTTACGTCCTACCTGCAGGGCAGACAAAACTGACATTGATGTTTTTTTTCTGTTTGGTAGGAAAATAATTTTAAGATGGTCAGTTTGGATTTCAAGATGCACAATGATCCAAATTGCAATTAACATTTCGTTTCCAACTCTTATATAATTATGTATTAATATGATATAACATGTCTGATATGCCAATCAAATATAAGGTTGTGAACAATATAAGAGGCTCATGGTGTAAAATACACGCGAATGGCTAATTATGTAGGTCAATAAAGGTTATCAGCCTTGCTGTTCTTAAACAGATCTTATTATGGCAGTCCGACTTAATTTACTGCAGCATTAGTCAACATTCTACAAATTCAAGCAGCCAATAGACTCTTAAAACTTTATATGGTTCTATAAATCACCAATCTTAAAGAATTGTGGAAATAGACAACAATATCTTAATGATATCTTACCAGTTCCTTCCTCGCTTCATCATTTGAAGGTTTGACATTTTGTAATTGAACTTATCACAACACCCCAATAAATCAGCTTTCGGTTTGCACCACACAGGAACTATCATGTACAGTGGAACCGTTTGACCTTTCTATGGTGCTATATCACTGAAACATGCCGCCAATTTCTGGCAAAGGGCGAACCAGTCGTCTCAATCCCTTAATGCTGGGGCCAGACAGGAGCAGAAATTACCAATTTTATAGGCTATGACGTGCCTCGACAGGCAAGAAGACAGAGCCCAGAGCCTACCTCAAAAGGGCGAGAACTCAATCGAAAGCCAAAAGTGAGGCGGTGTCAAGGGAGACATTAGAATGTAGGAAAAACAAAATCCTAAATTTAGTCGTCTTTAACGATCATTCCAACGCCCTACCTGCTGGGCAGTAGCGAAATCTAATATTTGGTTGAAGATGATCGGTAGCGGTGATCCAAATATTAAATTGAGTTAGAATGTAAAGACTAGTCTCCAAACTCATTACGTCAACATTAAGTTGTAAGTACATGATGTAAGCTTTACGAAAAGAACATTTCTTTCTATGCAGGGAAATCAATAGGCGTGTAATGTGTTGGAGATTTGCTGAGAGAATGATAAGGGTTTAATTAGGCGACGATATGACGCTAATGTTGAACAGCTTGCCTTCAATAGGAGATCGTTAAAGGCGAATTGTGTGTGAAATCATGTAGAATCTGCATATTTCTGATGTATCCTTTGTAGTTTCGAGGTGACATTACCAAAGAAAGGGACCCGTCATATCTATATTTGACAATGCTGAATACAACTTTCTTAACGTAACCAAACTGCAGTTACTTTTAATGTGGTATATGGCATCTCCATTCTCAATTATGGAGGAATCTCAAGATACCATTCACTAAGTTGAATAGAAATTACGTAAAACCCCGCACCACTAACTTCACACACGCAACACATCTCAAACATAAGAGTTCGTCCTGGCTAGGACGTTAATCTAAAACAAATTATTTTACAATTTTCAATTCTCGATTTAATATCATCATAGTCTCGCCAGTTGCGAAATAGATAACTATTGGTTGAAATCTGGGTCACACACTGATGAGTGTAATCCTTGTCATCAAGCCGAAAGATTGCAGCGCGGATTGACCAAGTGATATGTGAAATCAATAGGAAGGATTGGCGTCCTTGATATGTACAGATTGTATTCATATCTAAATTAATTCTCTTGTCTACCTCTAATCCAATCCAATCTTATATCGTATACTCCGCATGGCAGTGATATGAACTATTTATCTCTACCTCTCGACATATACTGTTATATGTCAACTTTGGACACAGCGTAAAAGAAACATTTGAGTTTTGTACGATTGGCTGTCATTTGCTCTCTTGTCATAGCCTGATATCGTAAACCTGAGTAAACGCGTTGACTACGGCGCTTCATGTCATATGTTCAGTAGCAATGTCGGCTTGATGTATTATATCCCAAACGAATAAAATATTATCTCATACGTTACACGGCAGAGATCCCTGAAAGGGAAGATAAATTTCATAAAAGTAAGAGAGATCAGTCATACACCCGCTCACAACAGCAAAATATTTTATATCATCATGTAGAAATGACAACGTTATCATTTGGGACAATGATTTCATGGATTCTTGTTTGATGGGTTTTATACACTGCTCGTATGCCAGAAAACCACCATTACGATCTGCTATATCTTCAGTTACTGGCCACACATCCCAACTATGGCATTCCTATTCACTAATTATCTGGTTTCAATTTATAAAGGACTAAAAAGCTTTGTGCCCGTTTTGGCCCCACATCTCTCAAATTTTTAAACGTTTTAATGATCATGTTGTTGGATTCATATATCGAGAATATGTACATCCTTGATGAATTGATATAATAGTTGTCTGATTGAATACTATTTCAGCTGTAGTTGTAGCTATGGTAACCATCCTAAATATGGATAAATTTTAAGGATTGCAAGGTTTTTATTTAGAAAATCATAGTGCATCCTTGAGCAAACTGTATAGTTTCCTTGCATATTATCAACAAACATTCAGTTTGTATAATTTCTATTGTTTCTGACAGAAAAAACTATCAAATATTAAGCCCAAATGACACTTTCGTAATCAGGTATGCCTATTAAGGATAGTTATCTTTGCAACTAGATAAGTATTAACAGAAAATTGACATAAATACTGAATTGGTAATGTAATAATATTTTAAATAACTTATATTATATATATAACTTATATTAATATTTCATAATTTCTCACAGTTCCATGACAATAACGCCCACAGTCGGAAATGCATTGATCTATGGCCCTGCAGGTAGGGCGTTAGAATTGAACCTGCTGCCCCTATTGCATGATCGTAAAAGGCGACTAAATTTAGGATCTTATCTTTTCTCTTCTTCCTATCTGACTTGATCTTTCCTTATGCCTCCCTTGGCACCGTTTCACTTTTGGCCTTGGATTGAGGGTTTGGCCCTGTGAGGAAGGCTCTGGGTTATGTCCCCTGGCCGAGACACACCAAAGTCTAAAAAGTGGTAGTTTCTGCTGCTGCTTAGCGCTCAGCATACAGGGAGTGGGACGACTGGTTCGCCCGTTATCAGTATAATGCGACCAGGTGGGGTGTTTTGCTTTGTGTCTTCGGCGGCATGCTTCAGTGATATAGCACTATAAAAAGGGCAACAGTTCCACTATTCAAAAAGACACAACACGAATATACTGCAGTCTCCCAAAACACGCACAACATAACGCAACACACCGCATACATGGGAGGCCATCCTTTCATGACTATGGCTGTTAATAGGAGGTAAATTAATCAAACAAACTCATTGATCTACATAAGTTATACTGAATGTCTAAACATCACCGGAATCTTTTATCAGACTTTAGATATATATAGGTATAATATGGGACAAGGAAGTAATTCCAACCGTGTGGACAAAACAAAATTGTCAAATTTTCGAGGCGATCTGCCCCTTTATCAAGACATACAAAACTAACAAGATTACATAATAGGATACGAACGGTAAGCTGCCACTTGCCGAAGGGTAAATTGCGCTCCATTTTGCTGTATAGTTTAATATTTGTCTACTTTGTCCCGCATTACCGTTAGTATCCTATTATGAAATCGTGTTCGTTTTGTTTGTCTTGATAAAGTGGCAGATCGCCTCGAAAATTTGACAATTTTGTTTTGTCTACACGGTTGGAATTACTTCCTTGTCCCATATTTACCATTTGAAGTAATTCGTATCCAACAGACTTACGTTTGATTGGATCCCGTGTCATCTGGAAAATCCTGTTGATATTACTTCTTTGACCTTAGGTATAATATGGATACTTTTTAATGTTGATCTGGTTACAACGGTATTGAACAAGCCTGATTTTATATGTGACGAACACAAGTATTTCCCTGATAAGGTTAGCATATCGACAATAGCACTTCCTCGCTGTTTTCGGCAACAAGCATCTCTTGAACCTCAATTTGAATTTCCCCGTCAACAATTGACAAATCCACGGCTATAGTAATAATTTGTAGACAGCAAGACGCACTGGCATAGGCTGGAAATATTAGGATTTAAAAAAGGGAAAATCAAGAGTTTTAAAATATTGTAAATGAGAAAATAAGATATTTATTATTCAAGTAATTCATTGATTGTTAATTATCATTGGCAGATAACTATCATTGGCAGATTTATATAACAAACAATATAATCCGATCACATTTCTATACAGACAGAAAGAACATAAAATTCCCCATAGACGATAGAAAGGATACAGAAAGTACCATAAATCTTTTGACAAATAGCAGTATCACTTCTCTGACATATTCAGGTTGATTTGAGGTGGTCATTATAAAAAAGCTATCCTGTAAACCGCGACGGGCTTACTGTCAGCGTACAATATAGTAAAGTCCAATAGAATCCACTTGAGACAAAGATGTAAGGTATATTTAGAACAGGATCTCGGTGTACATAGATCTGTATTTATACCTGTCGTAAACACCAATTCTGATGACTATTGTGATCTGTCGTAAACACCAATACTGATGACTATTGTAGTCTGTCGTAAACACCAATGTTGATGACTATTGTGATCTAGTAAACACTAATGTTGATGACTATTGTGATCTGTCGTAAACACCAATGCTGATGACTATTGTGATCTTTCGTAAACACCAATGTTGATGACTATTGTGATCTTTCGTAAACACCAATGTTGATGACTATTAAAGAACACCAATATTGTGTTCTTTCGTAAACACCACTGTTAATGACTATTGTTATCTTAGTAAACACCACTGTTGATAACTATTGTGGTCTTTCGTAAACACCAATGCTGATGACTATTGTGATCTTTTGTAAACACCAATGCTGATGACTATTGTGATCTGAGCAAACACTAATGTTGATGA
>SAYR01012949.1:112518-131025 GCA_004382745.1 Argopecten irradians irradians | reverse complement strand
AATATGAAATGATGCGGTATATTCGTGTGATATGAAATGATGTGGTATATTCGTGTAATATGAAATGATGCGGTATATTCGTGTGATATGAAATGATGTGGTATATTCGTGTAGTATGAATTGATGGGGTATATTAGTGTGATATGAAATGATGTGGTAAATTCGTGTAATATGAAATGATGTGGTATATTCGTGTAATATGAAATGATGTGGTATATTCGTGTGATTTGAAATGATGTGGTATATTCGTGTAATATTAAATGATGTGGTATATTCGTGTAATATGAAATGATGTGGTATATTCGTGTGATTTGAAATAATGTGGTATATTCGTGTAATATGAAATGATGTGGTAAATTCGTGTAATATGAAATGATGTGGTATATTCGTGTGATTTGAAATAATGTGGTATATTCGTGTAATATGAAATGATGTGGTAAATTCGTGTAATATGAAATGATGTGGTATATTCGTGTGATTTGAAATAATGTGGTATATTCGTGTAATATGAATTGATGTGGTAAATTCGTCTGATATGAAAGTATGCGGTATATTCGTGTGATATGAAATGATGTGGTATATTCGTGTAATATGAATTGATGTGGTATATTCGTGTAATATTAAATGATGTGGTATATTTTTGTTATATGAATTGATGTGGTATATTAGTGTGATATAAAATGATGCGGTATATTCGTGATATGAAATGATGTGGTATATTCGTGTGATATGAAATGATGTGGTATATTCGTGTGATATGAAATGATGTGGTATATTCGTATGATATGAAATGTTGTTATATGACTGTGAGTTTTGCTGTTTTCTGATTGGTCTAGACCGCTCGGTCAGGTCTTGACAAAATGCAATGTCAACCTGAGACCGATGAACACCTGTTCAAAGGTTGACATTGCAAATCCGGTAACATGGCTATAATTAGACACAGGGAATTCCCTGTCTCTTCTACATTTTTCACCAATCAAAATAGATCATTGCCAATCATCGGGCAAAAGCCAAATCAGACATCAGTGTGATAGGATTAAGATAGATATTTTACAGATGTAGTTTTCCGGAAATTATATTGTGAAGAAGTATAACTGAAGTATTAAAAATACCTACTAAGGAATACGTGGGTGAAATTTTCTTGATTTAGTTTTGTTTAATTTTAAAATCATTCCACTAACCTTTCCTCAAAATTGTTTTAAATACTGAAATAGCAAAGCCTATATCGTTTCATATGAAAAAAACAATTGTTGACTTTTTGTAGGTGAATACGAGGAATTGTTAAACCTGAGAAAGGTGATATTCCCCGAGGCCGGCCTACAAAAAGTCAATATTTGTATAATGTGGTAAATTCGTGTGATATTAAATGATGGGGTATATTAGTGTGTTATGAAATGATGTGGTATATTAGTGTAATATTAAATGATGTGGTATATTTTTGTTATATGAATTGATGTGGTATATTAGTGTGATATAAAATGATGTGGTATATTCGTGTAATATGAAATGATGTGGTGTATTCGTGTGATATTAAATGATGTGGTATATTCGTGTGATATTAAATGATGTGGTATATTCGTGTGATATTAAATGATGTGGTATATTCTTGTAATATGAAATGATGTGGTGTATTCGTGTGATATGAAAGGATGTGGTATATTCGTGTGATATGAAAGGATGTGGTATATTCGTGTAATATGAAAGGATGTGGTATATTCGTGTAATATGAAATGATGTGGTATTTTCGTGTGGTATGAAATGATGCGGTATATTCTTGTGATATGAAAGGATGTGGTATATTCGTGTAATATGAAAGAATGTGGTATATTCGTGTAATATGAAAGGATGTGGTATATTCGTGTAATATGAAATGATGTGGTATTTTCGTGTGATATGAAATGATGCGGTATATTCTTGTGATATGAAATGATGTGGTAAATTCGTGTGATATGAAATGATGTGGTATATTAGTGTGATATGAAATGTTATGGTATATTCGTGTAATATGAAATGATGCGGTATATTCGTGTAATATGAAATGATGTGGTATATTCTTGTGATATGAAATGATGTGGTAAATTCGTGTGATATGAAATTATGCGGTATATTCGTGTGATATGAAATGATGGGGCATATTCGTGTGATATGAAATGATGTGGTATATTAGTGTAATATTAAATGATGTGGTATACTCTTGTAATATGAAATAATGTGGTATATTCTTGTGATATGAAATGATGTGGTAAATTCGTGTGATATGAAATTATGCGGTATATTCTTGTAATATGAAATGATGTGGTATATTCATGTGATATGAAATGATGTGGTATATTCGTGTGATATGAAATGATGTGGTATATTCGTGTGATATGAAATGTGGTATATTCGTATAATATGAAATGATGTGGTATATTCTTGTGATATGAAATGATGTGGTATATTCTTGTGATATGAAATGATGTGGTATATTCGTGTAATATGAAATGATGTATATTCTTGTGATATGAAATGATGTGGTATATTCTTGTGATATGAAATGATGTGGTATATTAGTGTAATATTAAATGATGCGGTATATTCGTGTGATATGAAATTATGCGGTATATTCGTGTGATATGAAATGATGTGGTATATTCGTGTGATATGAAATGATGCGGTATATTCGTGTGATATGAAATGATGCGGTATATTCGTGCTGTATCTCCATGTTATACAGTTATAGTGCTATCTCACTGAAGTTTGTCGCCAATGATACTGAACAGCACACCTCATCCGATCACAGTATCATGACAACGGACAATCCAGTCGTCCCACTTGCTTTGCTAATTACGAAATAGGAGTATTATAATTTGTGTTGTGTATCGGCCAGGGGAATGCTCAATTCTGGATCAAATGTGAAGAGGTTTCAATGGAGAAAATAGACCGGTAGAAAGAAGAACAAAAATATCCTTAATTTGTAAATTTATGCTAAATACGAAGTCTAACACAAAAATATAGAACAGCTGGTCACATGTTCAACACATGTACAGACATGCTTCGAGCATGTCAATCCAGATACAGAAAGCCACGCTTCAGATTGGATTTACAGTGCTAACAAAAACTCGAAATTATTTTGCAGCTGCGATCAATTTCCATATAATAAATTGCCAAGAGTACCTTTCAAATAGATTGATAGAATACATAAAGTTACTATAATTTGATTGCATACCTGGGGTTTGGAAATTGAATTAGACTTTATGGAAAGAAATATTTTGCTTTTTCGTTGAAACATAAATGGAATATATTGGAGATCCTTTCTAAGCCCTACCTATTGAATACAACATTGGTGATATATAAAACCTTTCTGTTGCCATAATCTTCCATTACAACAATATTTCTTTGACGTCGCATATGTATAACTATTGCCACAACGTTGCGCGATTTCATTTTCACTTTGACAATGCCATTATATGTTGTACATCGTTTCCGTACCCGGTTGTCCAGGTTGTACATGAGGAATGCCCTTTCCATTCGATGCAAATGGATGTATGAAGAGAATGACAAAACGTTACAGAGGCGAACTTGTGCTCACGAAGAAGTTATGCGAAATGTATAGAACTTAAAATTTAACCAGCAACTCACAAGAGAAATTAAATAAACCTGATGTAGTTTGCATCTTCGTTTTGGTAGAATATCATTTAATGAAGAAGTAGTTAATCTTGTTTTGTTTGGTCGAATCGGCTTAACGTCCTATCAACAATTACATAATTGTAACAACACTAATTCTTTATCTGGATACCGTAATTTGCCATCCATTGAATTAATCTAAGTACATTATGATTGGTATCGTTGGTAATACGGTTCCATGATTTAAGATTCTAAGGACGAGTGACCGTTATTAGTGGCCCTGCAAATAAGATGTTAGAATTGCACTTGCTGCCGGGAGGGCTATTGCATGATCGTAAAAGGCGACTAAATTTAGGATCTTATCTTTTCTCTTCTTCCTAACTGACTTTATCTTTACTAATGCCTCACTTGGCACCGCCTCACTTTTGGCATTGAGTTGAGCGTTCGCCCCTGTGAGGAAGGCTCTGTGTTATGTCCCCTGGCCGAGACACACCAAAGTCTATAAAAGTGGTAGTTTCTGCTGCTGCTTAGCGCTCAGCATACAGGGAATGTGACGACTGGTTAGCCCGTTGTCAGTGTAATGGGACCGGATGGGGTGTGTTGTTTGGTGTCTTCGGCGGCATGTGTCAATGATAGAGCACTATAAAAAGGGCAGGCAACAGTTCCACTTTACAAGACGACAAAACATGAATATACCGCAGTCTCCCAAAACACGCACCTCGCACAACATACACGCAACACACCGCATACATGGGAGGCCGTCCTTACATGACCATGGCTGTTAATAGGACGTTAATTAATCAAACAAACAAACAAAGACCATTATCAGATGAAGTCATGTCTGTCTTATGAGTATGTCCTATTAATAGGTTTTTACGACCTACACTGTGTGAGTGTAGGTAGTGCTAATGTAGTGTGGGGGACTATGGATATATTCGTGTTGTCTCCATGCCCATGCGATAGTGATATTTCACTGCAGTATACCGATATAAACATCACATCCGTCAAAGTTCCCTTTCTGCTGAGTGTGTTTAGTGGGTCGCCGCAAAAAGGGGCAAGTTGAAATAATCCATCTTCATTTTTTGCGAAGATAGCTAATACATTTAAATAGTTTTTTAAATAATTCGCCATGAATTAATATACAGGTTTCCAAATTATTAAGAGTACTAAAGTAAGCGATAGGCACACGCTACGTATATATTCGGTCAGAGACTTTGGCTGGCGCATATCTGAGAAGCTCAATGCATGTCCTTTATGTATACTTGTTCATAAGCCTGTAGTGATTTCGGTATAAACAAATCCAGTCTCAATCTAAATCAATACATGCTATAGGTGTACTGCATTGTGCGTGCACTTACCTCGTCATATACCTACTGCTTAAACCCAAGTGCCGTCTGGGACGTATTAGAAATAGGTTTTAAACTAGAATAGAACTATACACCACAAGGCCGGTTCCAACGTATTCTGTTTGGTCTGTATTTATTGCCAGCTGTCGTAGTTATCGTGTTAGAACGAAAAATAGGTTGACATATGAGGGTCATATCTAAATATTTCTAAACCTACTTCAGAACTTCATATTAAACCCCATAAAATCATTATATGAAAAATGTATATAGGAAACGATTACAGTTATATGAAGAAACAAAGAAAAAGTTTAACTTGTGCAAACCTACAGGAAAGCGCCATTTAATCTAGAGCCACTCGGAACACGAGGTAAATTGATCTTTTAGCGCCGCTCAGAACACAAGGTAAATGATCAGATGGAAAATCTTTGTGTACAGAAGACTAAGCATTGTGTAACTTTATCGAAAATACCAATGGTACCTATTCGGAAAACTATAGAGAATACTTGAGGGCAAGGGAAGATAACTCTCACTTACTAATCGATTGTTAGGTATCTATTGATGAAGTTTAACACATGCAGTGGATATATGCCAAGTGAAACAATCTTCTGTAATTTAAGAAGATTTTAATCATAATGTCATTTTTATGAATAACGTCATCTGGACAGTAGCAACAAAATATTGCCGAAATGTCTCATTTATTCTACTATTCTTGTATTGATTTCAAAATGTTCAGACTGTAAAAATCATTGTCTTGATTCTGTGTTTGTCATTTTCTTCCATTGTACATCCCCGATGACCAATAACAAATAAGATTTCACATGTTTGTTATTTGTATTTACTATCCTTAGCATCCGTTTTATTTGTTAACCATTAAGTCGGTAATATATAAGCCAAGTATGTAAACGATAGATAAACAATGTTAAGACCCAATGTTGTTTATACACTAAGTGTAAATAACGTTACCAATAGATACCAATGCTTTGTTTTGTTAAATTTGTATTAACAATTAAGGTAGTTTGACCAGAATGATGCTCCCGAGTTATTTATTGGTTCGACAAACATCCAAAACATGTTTGCAGAGCTTCTATTGGTTAACATCAATGAATGGTAATGGGTATATGTTCTCCCGCTGATGGTACGTTCACAACTCTATTCTGACTCACAGAAACTTGAATGACAGCGAATCCTCGAAAGGTAGGTTTGGAACAGGTAACACACAGTTTCCAAGTAACTTCATATACTTTGATTCATTATATAGCGTTTCATATGACACATATACAAATGTTCAGTTAAACGCTGTTTTATACCAAACGGTTGGAATACAGTCCTGATAATATCACATTATACGAGGAGAAAATTATTTGTTTGGAAATAAAGAATCAAATCAATTTTTAAATATGATGTACATAATGATATCGTAATAATACAATTAACATTACTTACAGATGTTTAATCTAACATATTGCCTTCCATTATTATAGCATGTTCTAATTCCAGTTCTAAATGTATAAAATAGAATGGCGTGACGATGAAGTTCAAAATAAAACAACTATAGAGTATTATTTCATTAAACCAGCAGGAATAGGAACATCATATTCTATTTACCTTTTTTCTTTTAACAAAATTCTTAATAAGTTCATTGATTTGGATTAACTGGATTGGTTATTCGATTACTTGGCCTTAACTAGTTTAGTTATCCGATTACTTGATCTTAACTGGTTTGGTAATTCGATTACTTGGCCTTAACTAGTTTAGTTATTCGATTACTTGGTCTTAACTGGACTGGTTATTCGATTACTTGACCTTAACTAGATTAGTCATTCGATTTCTTGGTCTTAACTGGTTTGGTTATTCCATTACTTGACCTTAACTAGTTTTTTTATTCGATTACTTTGCCTTAACTAGTTTAGTTATCCGATTACTTGATCTTAACTGGTTTGGTAATTCGATTACTTGGCCTTAACTAGTTTAGTTATTCGATTATTTGGTCTTAACTGGATTGGTTATTCGATTACGTGGCCTTAACTAGTTAAGTTATTCGATTACTCGGTCTTAACTGGATTGGTTAATCGATTACTTGGTCTTAACTGGTTTGGTTATTCCATAACTTGGCCTTAACTGGTTTGGTTATTCGATTACCTGGCCTTAACTGGTTTAGTAATTCGATTACTTGACCTTAACTGGTTTTTTATTCGATTACGTGGCCTTAACTGGATTGGTTATTCGATTACTTGGTCTTAACTAGTTTAGTTATTCGATTACTTGGCCTTAACTGGTTTGGTTATTCGATTACTTGACCTTTACTGGATTGGTTATTCGATTACTTGACCTTAACTGGTCTGGTTATTCGATTACTTGGCCTTAACTGGTTTAGGTATTCGTTTACGTGGCCTTAACTAAATGTATTTTGATCATAGACGGCGTTTGTGTATAAAGCGTTTAATTGTTTGTTTGTTTAATTAATTAATTAACGTCCTATTAGCAGCTATGGTCATGTAAGGACGGCCTCCCATGTATGAGTGTGTTTGCGTGTATGTTTTGGGATTTGCGTGTTTTGGGAGACTGCAGTATATTCATGTTGTCTTCTTGTATAGCGGAACTGTTGCCCTTTTTATAGTGCTATATCTCTGAGGCATGCCGCCGAAGACATCAAGCAACACACCCCACCCGGTCACATTATACTGACAACGGGCGAACCAGTCGTCCCATTCCCGTTATGCTGAGTGCTAATCAGGAACAGACACTACCACTTTTATAGAATTTGGTGTGTATCGGCCAGGAGACAGCACCAAAAGCCTGCCTCACAGCGCCGAACGCTCAACCTAAGTTAATATAGCGTTTAAAGAGAGGAGATTCCTATAGAGTTGTGGGTTTCACAAAGAAAATATGGCGTGCATGATGCTTTTCCTTCTTGTAATTTTATTATTTGTTTTAAAACATAATTTTACTTTAGTATTGATGTTGTTTCCCCGTGGAATACCAGTTTCCAATGTTCGGAAGTAGAAAGTGGAGGCAGCAAAATGCAATATCTGTAACAGTAGAGGAGAAAATGTAGCAGTCAGACTTGGATTCAAACCCGTGATCTCCGAACACTAGGTGTATGCTCTACCGACTGAGCTACCTGTCACCGATGATCAACCCTGTCCAATCTTGCTACATTTTTCCTTTTTCTTTCTTTTTTTTAGGTCTTTGCCCTCGAAGACATACGAAACCATTACCATACCACAGGGGGGATTTTAGTTGGGCGCTATTTTTGTAACAGGAGAGGAGATAATATTGAGGCCAGACTGGGATTCTAATCCGGACATTAGAAAACAGGCCGAATGCTCTATCTACTGAGCTACCCAGTCACTGATTCACGAAGCGAATATTTCAATGCCATAATTAGTATTTGCTTCGCGTATAAAATTACACTTTAGCACACCAAGGCACGTTCACTTTTCAACAGTTTATGTTTCGTTTACTGCTTAATTTAGTGATCTTAATATGAAAAACGTATATGGAATTTGTATTTCTAACAAAATATGCAATTTGTCAAAATTATTTCAATTTCAATTATTTCTATAATCATAACTGATAAAAGTTATTATCATTTTCTCTGCAGGTAATACCTTAACGAAGAACAATGCTTCCAACAAAAACCATTGTATTACTGATGCTCTGTACACCAAGGATGGTGCTGGGAGGCAACGGGACGATGGCCGACTGGATACGACTTACTGACACATTGTTCGCTAACTACACGAACGAGATCTACCCTGTTCGTAACTTTGGGACGGACACACTGATCATAGATACATCAATGTTTCTTCTTTCGATTCTCGACTTTGATGAAGTGGCTGGTATTATTACAATAAGTGCTGGAGTAGTACTTGGTTGGTACGACTATCGTCTGCAGTGGCTACCCAGTGAATATGGAGGAATCACAGAAATTCAAGTAAATGGCTCGAAGGTGTGGAAACCAAAAGCCTATGTAATCACGGCAGCTGATGACCTAAGCAAGATTGGAACCAATGACTTTGACGTCGATATAGCATCCAACGGTTTATGTTACTACAGTCCGGGGAAGCTGTTAAAATCGACATGTTCGGTGGATATGTCGAAGTTCCCAGTTGATACTCAGAAATGCGACATCCGAATACTGCTGTGGGGCTCACCCAGTGATGTCAGACTCACATTTACGTATAATTATATAGATTTGACGTACTATACTCCTAATGGGGAATGGAATATTGATAAGACTTCGGTGTCCTATTATATGGGGTTCGGATCTCCTTCCACTACCATTGATTTTACCATTCAGATATCAAGAAAGTACATGTATTTCATCGTCTCAATGACAATACCGATATTACTTCTGTGCTTCCTGAATCCGTTCGTTTTCCTATTGCCTGCCTCGTCAGGTGAAAGGATCTCCTACACCATTACGATGTTCTTGTCACTTGCTGTCTACATGACATTGATCAGCGACAACCTTCCGAAAGTGTCGGAGAATATGGCGGGGATGTCCTACTTTCTACTGCTCTCTCTTTTCTACAGCAGTGTGTTGATTGTATTAACAATATTTACACTTCGATGTGAAGCTATCGAAGATATCCAGAAATTTCCGAAGTGGCTTAGGTGCGTTACGCGCTTCTGGTGTAAAAGAAATGGAAACAAAATTTCATCTAACCAAGTATCGTCAAAAATTCCAGATTTTGAAAAAAAGAAAGACCTTGAAACAGAAGACGTTATCGAGGTCGACACCGACTTCATAAACGTTTCGCACAGTGAAGTGATGGAGATAATTGACAAATTTCTATTCGGAATATCCTTTCTGGTTATCATTATAATAACCGTCTGGTTTCTTTGTACTCACTATGCGTAAATCAGCAATAATAGCAAGAATCCTAGTAAATTATTTTGTTCTAAAAAAACATATCTTCAATCTATAGGCCATTAACCAGATAGGTGATTTGTTTTACATATATTCAACATATTCATGTAACCTGAGCAATGTATATGAATATAAAGAAATTAAGTGAATTAAAATGGGTTCTACATTCGAAGATCTCTTTTTTTACATGTCTGAAATCAACTGAGGTAGTCATGGTTTCTGTACTATTTTACTCAAAGACTTGCTATATCACGACGTCATAATTGATTTTCGACCAGCAGGGTTAATAAAAAAATAATGAATTATTTGTGCTCGTATTGACGTCTTTACGTTTACAACATGATATGGCTTTGGATAAAATTCTATCATGATTTTAGACGAGAAATGCAAACATAAATTGCCACCAATTTGCTAAGGTACATATTTACTGATGGTTTTGTATTTGCCCTCTTTGTAATTGAAGTTGAATTGTTTGAGAACTCCATGTAGTGCCGTCTATGTTCCTGTTCTGCTAGAGTTAATCATTAAAGTTAATAACATCGATTAAACCTAACGAAATTAGATGTATGATTGTATAGATATGTATTGATGAAGTAAAGGTTGTTTACACTGTTCAGAAATAGCTAGATCGATATCATACCCACCTTAATGACCAGATAGCCGGGACCAGATAACAGTTGTTATAAAACAAGTCAACACGAAGGTATCCTACAGCTTTCGGTGATTCACTTAATGTAGACGATGACCAACGTTTCATGTGATGGAAAAAGGTCATTATGTCATGTATGACGTCACGAGCCCCATTGATCAATAATGATTGAAAATAGTAGGTTGGAAAAACCCAAATGTTTGTCATCTACAAAGAATTTGGACCTTGAATAATAATAATAATAGACTCAATATTTATTGAGGATGAATTTACATGGTCCTCCTGTTAGTAAAACACAATATCATTTGTTAGATAAACTGGCAGACAAATTAAGCAAATTGATAAACAATCACAAAAAAAGATAACAGAAATTATACTTAAAATTATCACAGGATGCATAAACCCCATGCATGGTTATTCCGTCATTAAAAGATTAAAACATTGTCATAGTTACGTGTAAATATAGCAAAATCTAAAAGAAGAATGAATAATAAGGAATTCAAATAAAAAAACTAAGAAAAAAAATGATTAGACATCTCAATAAAATACAATAATGATTTATGATAGTGATATACAGTGCTGGACAAAATTTCGTTAAAATGTGGAAAACATTTTCTTCATGTCATTTGCTAAACGAATCCAATCATTGATGCTGCCCCTGCGAGATGGTATCCAAGACATCACGAATATACATGAATGATTAATGAAATTTCAAGAATATTAGCAGATTGTGGTTCATGAAAACAAGCTCATGAATATTCATCAATGAATTTCCTGAACTCTTCATGAAGTTTTATATACCATGAAACATTCATGATTGTTCATGATCAATGTGTCAAGAATTATCCATGAAGTTTTATGCATGACTGCGATTCATTAAAATTCTTAAATTTTCAGAATTTAAATGAATATCAGTTATGCATAAAACTTCATGAATGATTTTTAACATGTTATTTTATTCATTTTGATGAATTTTAATAAATATCCACTGAAGTCACATGATCACACGAGTCACTTATATATATATATTTCCCGCCAAAGCAGTCAAAATCCAAAATGACTGCTGTATCTGCTGGCGTGTGGAAAGAGAAACATTATTCATCTTACAATGGAAGTTTTGGCACATTAGTGAACTGGTGATTCCATTCCTGGATCTCTTTAAGCACAGATAAACACTCAGTAAGTTTTGATTTTCTGCAGTTCTTTTTTCAGCATGAAATTGTTGCACACTGATATTGCTATAATGATTATGCATAAATATTGGTTTGTAAAATTTCGTCAAATGTTATTGAGTTAAGTTGCGTATATACTATCATGCTTTATAACTATAGGTTTGCTTTGGACATTTACAAAGGAGTAGGTACAATAAAGGTCAATTTTGGCCCCAACAGAGATTGCCTTTATTTTGATACTATATACATCAATATATGGGAATTATAAAATGCACACTTTTAATACATTCTGTTATGTTGTTGCCTAGCAACAGGCCTGGCAACGAGCATACAGTATTGATGCTAAAACAGACACTTGAATTGCTTTTAAAAATTTCTAACGCGTAGATTAAGGTGAAAACTTTAAGAAAGTTAGTACTTTGTGATGTGTATAAGAAATCATCGAAACCATGTCATGTTTCATAACACTTAACCATATTATAGCCCATAGTTACACCATAGCAACCATTTTCTCTCCATAGCAACAACACTCTAGACACTAAAAACACAAAATAATGAGATTTTAAACAATTCATGAATATTCATGAACTTGAGTCGTGTTCATGAAGTCTAATGAACTGGGGGTTCAGAATTGATTTTTTTATAAAAAAAACATTGACAATTGTATTGGAATCGATTCAATATTTGCCACAGAAAAGTACTAACAAGATCTGTATACACAACAATCAATTTCATATTCCAAGTAAATTTGTAAATGTCCAAAGCAAACCTATAGTTATAAAGAATGATAGTATATACGCAACTTAACTCAATAACATTTGACGAAATTTTACAAACCAATATTTATGCATAATCACTACAGCAATATCAGTGTGCAACAATTTCATGCTGAAAAAAGAACTGCAGAAAATCAAAACTTACTGAGTGTTTATCTGTGCTTAAAGAGATCCAGGAATGGAATCACCAGTTCACTAATGTGCCAAAACTTCCACTGTAAGATGAATAATGTTTCTCTTTCCACACGCCAGCAGATACAGCAGTCATTTTGGATTTTGACTGCTTTGGCGGGAAATATATATATATAAGTGACTCGTGTGATCATGTGACTTCAGTGGATATTTATTAAAATTCATCAAAATGAATAAAATACATGTTAAAAATCATTCATGAAGTTTTATGCATAACTGATATTCATTTAAATTCTTAAAATTTAAGAATCTTTAATGAATCGCAGTCATGCATAAAACTTCATGGATAATTCTTGACACATTGATCATGAACAATCATGAATGTTTCATGGTATATAAAACTTCAATGAAGAGTTCAGGAAATTCATTGATGAATATTCATGAGCTTTGTTTTCATGAACCACAATCTGCTAATATTCTTGAAATTTCATTAATCATTCATGTATATTCGTGATGTCTTGGATACCATCTCGCAGGGGCAGCATCAATGATTGGATTCGTTTAGCAAATGACATGAAGAAAATGTTTTCCACATTTTAACGAAATTTTGTCCAGCACTGTATATCACTATCATAAATCATTATTGTATTTTATTGAGATGTCTAAATCATTTTTTTTCTTAGTTTTTTTATTTGAATTACTTATTATTTCATTCTTTCTTTTTAGATTTTGCTATATTTTACACGTAACTATGACAATGTTTTTAATCTTTTAATGACGGAATAACCATGCATGGGGTTTATGCATCCTGTGATATTTTTAAGTATAATTTCTGTTATCTTTTTTTGTGGATTGTTTATCAATTTGCTTAATTTGTCTGCCAGTTTATCTAACAAATGATATTGTGTTTTTACTAACAGGAGGACCATGTAAATTCATCCTCAATAAATATTGAGTCTATTATTATTATTATTCAAGGTCCAAATTCTTTGTAGATGACAAACATTTGGGTTTTTCCAACCTACTATTTTCAATCATTATTGATCAATGGGGCTCGTGACGTCATACATGACATAATGACCTTTTCCATCACATGAAACGTTGGTCATCGTCTACATTAAGTGAATCACCGAAAGCTGTAGGATACCTTCGTGTTGACTTGTTTTATAACAACTGTTATCTGGTCCCGGCTATCTGGTCATTAAGGTGGGTATGATATCGATCTAGCTATTTCTGAACAGTGTAAACAACCTTTACTTCATCAATACATATCTATACAATCATACATCTAATATCGTTAGGTTTAATCGATGTTATTAACTTTAATGATAAACTCTAGCAGAACAGGAACATAGACGGCACTACAAGGAGTTCTCAAACAATTCAACTTCAATTACAAAGAGGGCAAATACAAAACCATCAGTAAATATGTACCTTAGCAAATTGGTGGCAATTTATGTTTGCATTTCTCGTCTAAAATCATGATAGAATTTTATCCAAAGCCATATCATGTTGTAAACGTAAATACGTCAATACGAGCACAAATAATTCATTATTTTTTTATTAACCCTGCTGGTCGAAAATCAATTATGACGTCGTGATATAGCAAGTCTTTGAGTAAAATAGTACAGAAACCATGACTACCTCAGTTAATTTCAGACATGTAAAAAAAGAGATCTTCGAATGTAGAACCCATTTTAATTCACTTAATTTCTTTATATTCATATACATTGCTCAGGTTACATGAATATGTTGAATATATGTAAAACAAATCACCTATCTGGTTAATGGTCTATAGATTGAAGATATGTTTTTTAGAACAAAATAATTTACTAGGATTCTTGCTATTATTGCTGATTTACGCATAGTGAGTACAAAGAAACCAGACGGTTATTATAATGATAACCAGAAAGGATATTCCGAATAGAAATTTGTCAATTATCTCCATCACTTCACTGTGCGAAACGTTTATGAAGTCGGTGTCGACCTCGATAACGTCTTCTGTTTCAAGGTCTTTCTTTTTTTCAAAATCTGGAATTTTTGACGATACTTGGTTAGATGAAATTTTGTTTCCATTTCTTTTACACCAGAAGCGCGTAACGCGCCTAAGCCACTTCGGAAATTTCTGGATATCTTCGATAGCTTAACATCGAAGTGTAAATATTGTTAATACAATCAACACACTGCTGTAGAAAAGAGAGAGCAGTAGAAAGTAGGACATCCCCGCCATATTCTCCGACACTTTCGGAAGGTTGTCGCTGATCAATGTCATGTAGACAGCAAGTGACAAGAACATCGTAATGGTGTAGGAGATCCTTTCACCTGACGAGGCAGGCAATAGGAAACGAACGGATTCAGGAAGCACAGAAGTAATATCGGTATTGTCATTGAGACGATGAAATACATGTACTTTCTTGATATCTGAATGGTAAAATCAATGGTAGTGGAAGGAGATCCGAACCCCATATAATAGGACACCGAAGTCTTATCAATATTCCATTCCCCATTAGGAGTATAGTACGTCAAATCTATATAATTATACGTAAATGTGAGTCTGACATCACTGGGTGAGCCCACAGCAGTATTCGGATGTCGCATTTCTGAGTATCAACTGGGAACTTCGACATATCCACCGAACATGTCGATTTTAAACAGCTTCCCCGGACTGTAGTAACATAAACCGTTGGATGCTATATCGACGTCAAAGTCATTGGTTCCAATCTTGCTTAGGTCATCAGCTGCCGTGATTACATAGGCTTTTGGTTTCCACACCTTCGAGCCATTTACTTGAATTTCTGTGATTCCTCCATATTCACTGGGTAGCCACTGCAGACGATAGTCGTACCAACCAAGTACTACTCCAGCACTTATTGTAATAATACCAGCCACTTCATCAAAGTCGAGAATCGAAAGAAGAAACATTGATGTATCTATGATCAGTGTGTCCGTCCCAAAGTTACGAACAGGGTAGATCTCGTTCGTGTAGTTAGCGAACAATGTGTCAGTAAGTCGTATCCAGTCGGCCATCGTCCCGTTGCCTCCCAGCACCATCCTTGGTGTACAGAGCATCAGTAATACAATGGTTTTTGTTGAAGCATTGTTCTTCGTTAAGGTATTACCTGCAGAAGAAATGATAATAACTTTTATCAGTTATAATTATAGAAATAATTGAAATTGAAATAATTTTGACAAATTGCATATTTTTTGAGAATAACAAATTCCATATACGTTTTTCATATTAAGATCACTAAATTAAGCAGTAAACGAAATATAAACTGTTGAAAAGTGAACGTGCCTTGGTGTGCTAAAGTGTAATTTTATACGCGAAGCAAATACTAATTATGGCATTGAAATATATCGCTTCGTGAATCAGTGACTGGGTAGCTCAGTAGATAGAGCATTCGGCCTGTTTTCTAATGTCCGGATTAGAATCCCAGTCTGGCCTCAATATTATCTCCTCTCCTGTTACAAAAATATAGCGCCCAACTAAAATCCCCCCTGTGGTATGGTAATGGTTTCGTATGTCTTCGAGGGCAAAGACCTAAAAAAAGAAAGAAAAAGGAAAAATGTAGCAAGATTGGACTGGGTTGATCATCGGTGACAGGTAGCTCAGTCGGTAGAGCATACACCTAGTGTTCGGAGATCACGGGTTTGAATCCAAGTCTGACTGCTACATTTTCTCCTCTACTGTTACAGATATTGCATTTTGCTGCCTCCACTTTCTACTTCCGAACATTGGAAACTGGTATTTCCACGGGGAAACAACATCATAACTAAAGTAAAATTATGTTTTAAAACAAATAATAAAATTACAAGAAGGAAAAGCATCATGCACGCCATATTTCCTTTGTGAAACCACAACTCTATAGGAATCTCCTCTCTTTAAACGCTATATTAACTTAGGTTGAGCGTTCGGCGCTGTGAGGCAGGCTTTTGGTGCTGTCTCCTGGCCGATACACACCAAATTCTATAAAAGTGGTAGTGTCTGTTCCTGATTAGCACTCAGCATAACGGGAATGGGACGACTGGTTCGCCCGTTGTCAGTATAATGTGACGGGTGGGGTGTGTGTTGCTTGATGTCTTCGGCGGCATGCCTCAGAGATATAGCACTATAAAAAAGGGCAACAAGTTCCGCTATACAAGAAGACAACATGAATATACTGCAGTCTCCCAAAACACGCAAATCCCAAAACATACACGCAAAACACACTCATACATGGGAGGCCGTCCTTACATGACCATAGCTGCTAATAGGACGTTAATTAATTAATCAAACAAACAAACAATTAAACGCTTTATAACACAAACGCCGTCTATGAATCAAAATACATTTAGTTAAGGCCACGTAAACGAATACCTAAACCAGTTAAGGCCAAGTAATCGAATAACCAGACCAGTTAAGGTCAAGTAATCGAATAACCAATCCAGTAAAGGTCAAGTAATCGAATAACCAAACCAGTTAAGGCCAAGTAATTGAATAACTAAACTAGTTTAAGACCAAGTAATCGAATAACCAATCCAGTTAAGGCCACGTAATCGAATAAAAAACCAGTTAAGGTCAAGTAATCGAATTACTAAACCAGTTAAGGCCAGGTAATCGAATATCAAACCAGTTAAGGCCAAGTTATGGAATAACCAAACCAGTTAAGACCAAGTAATCGATTAACCAATCCAGTTAAGACCGAGTAATCGAATAACTTCACTAGTTAAGGCCACGTAATCGAATAACCAATCCAGTTAAGACCAAATAATCGAATAACTAAACTAGTTAAGGCCAAGTAATCGAATTACCAAACCAGTTAAGATCAAGTAATCGGATAACTAAACTAGTTAAGGCAAAGTAATCGAATAAAAAAAACTAGTTAAGGTCAAGTAATGGAATAACCAAACCAGTTAAGACCAAGAAATCGAATGACTAATCTAGTTAAGGTCAAGTAATCGAATAACCAGTCCAGTTAAGACCAAGTAATCGAATAACTAAACTAGTTAAGGCCAAGTAATCGAATTACCAAACCAGTTAAGATCAAGTAATCGGATAACTAAACTAGTTAAGGCCAAGTAATCGAATAACCAATCCAGTTAATCCAAATCAATGAACTTATTAAGAATTTTGTAAAAGAAAAAAGGTAAATAGAATATGATGTTCCTATTCCTGCTGGTTTAATGAAATAATACTCTATAGTTGTTTTATTTTGAACTTCATCGTCACGCCATTCTATTTTATACATTTAGAACTGGAATTAGAACATGCTATAATAATGGAAGGCAATATGTTAGATTAAACATCTGTAAGTAATGTTAATTGTATTATTACGATATCATTATGTACATCATATTTAAAAATTGATTTGATTCTTTATTTCCAAACAAATAATTTTTCTCCTCGTATAATGTGATATTATCAGGACTGTATTCCAACCGTTTTGGTATAAAACAGCGTTTAACTGAACATTTGTATATGTGTCATATGAAACGCTATATAATGAATCAAAGTATATGAAGTTACTTGGAAACTGTGTGTTACCTGTTCCAAACCTACCTTTCGAGGATTCGCTGTCATTCAAGTTTCTGTGAGTCAGAATAGAACGTACCATCTACGGGAGAACATATACCCATTACCATTCATTGATGTTAACCAATAGAAGCTCTGCAAACATGTTTTGGATGTTTGTCGAACCAATAAATAACTCGGGAGCATCATTCTGGTCAAACTACCTTAATTGTTAATACAAATTTAACAAAACAAAGCATTGGTATCTATTGGTAACGTTATTTACACTTAGTGTATAAACAACATTGGGTCTTAACATTGTTTATCTATCGTTTACATACTTGGCTTATATATTACCGACTTAATGGTTAACAAATAAAACGGATGCTAAGGATAGTAAATACAAATAACAAACATGTGAAATCTTATTTGTTATTGGTCATCGGGGATGTACAATGG
>SAYR01012949.1:64378-112508 GCA_004382745.1 Argopecten irradians irradians | reverse complement strand
TTCATTAGACTTCATGAACACGACTCAAGTTCATGAATATTCATGAATTGTTTCAGTTCATGAATATTCATGGATTTTTGTGCATACTGCTGCGAGATGTATTTCATGAATAACTCATGAAAAATCACGAATACACATTCATGATTATTCATGATGGTTTTAACTTTTTATAAATTTTCATGAATGGGTTGTTCATGAATGTTCATGAATTTATGAATAAAAGAGATTCATGAACTCATGAATGAAAGGATTCATGAATGTTCATTAAAAATATATTTTCCTAAATTATTCATTAAGATTTAAGTTCATGAGTTGCATGAAAGTATTCATGAATAATTAAGGAATATTCATTAATTTTATTTATAAACTATTCATGAATGTTCATGAATTATTCATCAACGTCTAGCAGGAGTAGTAAAACACGAAATTGCTTAGAAAAAATACAGTTCTGTGTTTAGGCGCTATAAGATTATTTTGATGTGAGACTCTAGTGTTTCTAGTACGGCTGTCTCGTACAAGATTTACATTTCCTTATCACACTTGTAAATGTTTAGCCTGGTCTGTCGTATCAAAGCCGGGCCTTCCTTTTTCAAAATCTGGGCTGTATACAAAAATGGCGGCGAAAGAAACGATGAGTAAAGGAAATGTTCTATGTCAAGAGATGCATACATTTGCTGAAGTCGGGAAATCTTTTACGGAACGTCCGACGTGTCAATGCCTATATTCGTGTCTATAGATCTTGTGTTGGTGTTCAAACAAACAACTATACCAAGAAAACAATAACACGAACATGATATGGTGCTGGAAAATCATCGAATTTTGCTTCCATTCGGGTACGTTCTGATTAAAGTTGTATGGTCTATAACTTTCGCTCTTTTTGTCATAGTGAAAACTGTTTAAGTGTTATACATATTTTTCTCCGTCTGTCTGAGGTTTAAACTTTCTAATTTTCTAATTTTACCACTTTTTATAAAGTTGCAGCACTGGAAGTATCTATAATTATAAAAGTAAAAAATCTTTTTGACGTGTACACGTGAAAAATAGGCTCGAAAGATGCCGAATCATTCCGAACTCTTCCGAACATCGTCGCGACAATCTCGAAGTAAAACGAGAGTTGTGAAACCAAGAGAAAATATCAACAATTTTTCATAAACAAAATATGTGGTCGACCTCATCAGACTCTATCTACAAAGAAAATAATGCTCGCACATTACAATATTTGATACACACAACATTTTACGGTAATGTGTAAATTCGATGTTTCAAATACTCAATCTGTGGACATATATCAACTATCGGTATAAGAATATACTAGCATGATTTGCTCATATAGGCCAGAAGGAAAACGTAAACAAACACATGTGTGCTTACGCTAGTTACCTGGCTGACCACGTGCAGGTCGTGTCGAACGTCAGTCACGTGATACGATTAGGAATCCGACAAAACCCGAAGTCACTGAACATGGCGGTGATTGAAGGCGCTTTATTCAAAACCAGGAATATATGATTCCTAGATTTCGGCTCTGTTATAGGCCGACATATGCTTTTGGGGACCTCAATCATCAAGTTAAATGTCAATGTTTAAATATCAAATATTTAAGTTACATATCGTTACAGTGAAATTAGCAGCAATACAACTTTAAAACATCAAAGTCTTCTGAATTTAAAACAATTTTCTAAGGACTTCCATTTAAGGCATTAAAACATATCTTGAGATGGTGTTTCATAAGGTACACCTAAAATAAGTTTAAATGGCTGCTTCTGGGCCTTGAGAAGCTTGCTGATCAGATTTGAGTTACATCCTTATCATACTGTACTACATTATAAACAAGAGATCCCAGAAGGATCTTTGCGCCAACCAAAGAAGGATCTATGACTAACAATGGAAAGAGGTATCTTTACCTTGCATTTTCAAACTTTTTCAAACATACTACATGTAAAATTTGAGACAGATCGCTTCAGTACTTTCTGAGAAACAGCGGTAACAAACTTCAACGATGAAATCCAAGATGGCGGCCAGTTGGTCATCTTGTTGACCAATCAGTCCCAAAAGGTATGGAATTTCAGAGAGATCCCTTCAGTTATTTCTGAGAGAGAGCGGTAAAAAAAACCTCCAACTATCAAATTCCAAGATGGCGGCCAGTCGGCCATCTTGTTGACCGAACAGTCTCAAAATGCAATATGTACAACAAAGGTCCCCGGGGAACCTACATAATAAGTTTGAGAAAGATCCCATCAGTACTTTCTGAGAAATAGCGGTAACAAACTTTAACTATCAAAATTCATTGTATATCGGCCGTTCGGCCATTTAGTTGACCGATAAGTCCCAAAATGCAATATGCACAACTAGGGCCCTAGGGGAACCTACATATAAAATCTGAGACAAATCCCTTTCTGAGAAAAAGCGATAAAAAGAATTGTTAACGGACGGACGGACCACGGACGAGTTAAAAAAGTAGTTTGCCTTCAATGAATAAATTTTGACTAAAACGTCGTAGTAAGTCTAATTTTTGTTTTAATTTAGATAATGTGACATGATTTACATACATGTATTTAAGCCCTATGTGAACACCAAGTAATTTCTCGTTTCTAACTTGTTCCAGCGGTTTACCACAAAGATAAATTAAGATTTACACACTTTCTAAGTTGCTTCGTTTAGGGCAAATGTACATGCATTAAGGTTTTTTTACATTTAACACCATTTTGTTTTCTGTTCACTTTTTTATTTGTTTGTTTCATTGATTAACGCCCTATTAACAGCCAGGGTCATGTAAGGACGGCCTCCCATGTATGCTGTGTGTTGTGTGTATGTTGTGCGAGTGGTCCTGTGCGAGTTGCGTGTTTTGGGAGACTGCGGTATATTCATGTAGTGTCTTCTTGTATAGTGGAACCACTAAAGCATGCCGCCGAAGACACCAAGCAACACACCACACCCGCTTACACTATACTGACAACGGGCGAACTAGTCGTCCCACTCCGCGTATGCTGAGCGCTAAGCAGGAGCAGAAACTACCACTTTTATAGACTTTGGTGTGTCTCGGCCAGGGGACAGAACCCAGAGCCTTCCTCACAAGACTTTAACATTATGATTGCAGAACTTCATGTATGCTATCTGGTGTCTTAGTAGAATCATCTGCATACATGTCTGTAGCAGTGTAACTTTGCTGTATTCGATAAAGGACCACTACGGGAGACAATTTAACTTCAATCCTCTAGTAAAGATTGACCCATACCATGGACTTGTCTTCAATTTCATACATGCTCATCTTTTGTAATAAAACATAATGATCTACAAGGTCAAAAGGTTTTTTAAGATTAACTAGACCATCATCTATATTATTAGCCCTAGAATTTACAATATTTAACAGTGCAGTTTCACAGGAGTGATTCTGACGGAAACCTGACTGGGTTGATACAATAAGATGGTTAGCAGAAAGGTATTTATAAAAAGTGCTTCTCGGGAATTTTTGAAAGTATTGGTAAAACAAATATTGGTCTAAAATTGCTTCAATCTGCAGCGCTACCACTTTTATGAAGAAGAGTAACTCTACCCAACTTCCACTGAGCTAGATATCTGCCAGATCTAAAACTAAGATTCAAGAAATAGGTAAAAGACGGAGCTATTTCCACATGGATACCGTTCAATAGCTTAGCCATGGTCGACACCAGCACAGGGACCTGGCACGATTTTTTTAAACTAACAGTATACATATATATACAATGTATATTATAGTATCAAGGGTATGAACTCGGCAGTCGAGAAAAACGGACCTATTTTTTTAAACCATGATTATTTTAATAAATGGGTTATATACAGTATTGACGGATATCTTACCTTAAAAAGAAATAATTTATCTTTCCATTGAGTGCTTGATGAACAAAATTGGCCAAGTATTGACGAAGTTATGGCTTGATGAATCGAGAAATTTACGAAAAATATGCTAGGTAGACATTTCCCTGTCCGGTCGAAATGTCGTCTCGGCTCTAATGGGTACCTCAAAAACCAAGCCAAAATCACAAAATCTACGCTTGTGGTGGTAAACAGTACCCATAACTGTGTTCATCCACAATCTCCTTTGGAGGTGTCATGACCCGTACTTTGTAGAAACTCCATTTAAACATCGTGTAGCTCACTTACTTTAACCGTCACCGCCATGTTCATTTGTTCTTCGGAACGCTTCTCGAGTTTACCCACAAGCACAACATTACATAATTTGCATAATGTAGTCACGATATGTAAAGTCGAGAAGCGTTCCGAGAGAAAAATGAACATGGCGGTGACGGTTAAAGTAAGTGAGCTACACGATGTTTAAATGGAGTTTCTACAAAGTACGGGTCATGACACCTCCAAAGGAGATTGTGGATGAACACAGTTATGGGTACTGTTTACCACCACAAGCGTAGATTTTGTGATTTTGGCTTGGTTTTTGAGGTACCCATTAGAGCCGAGACGACATTTCGACCGGACAGGGAAATGTCTACCTAGCATATTTTTCGTAAATTTCCCGATTCATCAAGCCATAACTTCGTCAATACTTGGCCAATTTTGTTCATCAAGCACTCAATGGAAAGATAAATTATTTTTCTTTAAGGTAAGATATCCGTCAATGTTGTATATAACCCATTTATTAAAATAATCATGGTTTTAAAAAAATAGGTCCGTTTTTCTCGACCGCCGAGTTCATACCCTTGATACTATAATATATATATGTATACTATTGGTTAAAAAATTTTCGTGCCAGGTCCCTGTGGACACCAGTGGCTTAATCATGTCCAACTCTTTTAAAAACTTTGTTCAAAAAGAAACCTCTTGGATAGCAAATCTACTATCATTGCCTAGTTTTGCGTCTATAAAATGCTTCAGTTTATTAAAAGAAGTTGATACATTCTCAAGTTGTGATGTCAATTTACCAACGACCTCGGTAAAGTATTCACTAACGTATTTTGTCATTTCACCTTACGTTTCGTCCGTCGTCGTCCGCCCAGCTCCGTCCGCTGTGCGTATACTTTTCAGATTTTGAACTTCTTCTCAAGTTCTACCAGTATAATTTCACTGGCTGAAACTTGCCTTCTGACATGGTCCCGACCAAGTTTTGTTATTTGTAGGGTCGATCCCAAATCCAAGATGGCCGCCACAGCCGCCATCTTAAAAACACAGTTTGAACGTCTTCTCAAATTCAAAAGGTGCGATTTGGCTGAAATTTGACTGAAATGATCCCTGACATGGTCCGACAAAGTGTTATTTTTCGGGTCCATCCGAAATCCAAGATGACAGCAACAGCCACCATCTTGAAAACACGTTTTGAATTTTGACAAAATACTTTCATAAAAAGGTGTTATAGTTTCCATGGATGCTTTTGGAAGACACCTAGTATTCATATTTACTATGCAATTCAAGAAAATAAGCTCTTAGCATTTCATGCAAATTACAATTGGTATGGCAAATCAAAAGTTTTGATCAAAAAGAAAAACGCAAAAAAATACCCAAAACAACAAGAACAAAAAATATCGCTTTTTATAGCAGGTCATGTCTCTGCAGGAACTGTAGCTAATCGACATTTTTAGATGACAATTTCCGATACGACATCGACACTTTTTTATTGAACTCTACCTCATTTATTTACGCAGCACGATCTTATTAAAACTTTATAATAATAATGATAGTTTCCTCGTAATTTGAGCTTCAAATTTGTTCAACATTTTTTTTACTTTGTTTGGACGATGTTTTAACCTTAATATTAATATCTCTTATGGTAGGAATCAACTTTTTTGTAAAGCGTTGGCTGTCAGAGCCTGACAGAAAGCATAGTAAAGTTTGAAGATAAAAAGTTTAAAGTTTGGAGATGATACAATGTAGCTGTAATGACACATTTGACTCACGTTTTGCCTGGAGGTATTATTTTTATTGTGTACTTCTAAGCATTTAGTGATTTTTTTAAAGTGAATAGTCGGGCAAAGAAAACCAGTCTAAATGCGTTCATTGGCCTTCCAAAAGTTCTCGCATATTAATACGACGGTCAAGTTCTGCTTGGTTTCCCAGTTCTGACCATTAAAGTAAAGGAAATTTGAAAGCATTGAAAGCGAGGCTGTGTGGAAATGTAACCACGGACAAAGTGAGCCGGGAGGACGTTTTAGAATTCCCATACTTTAAATTAATTTCTTCGTACGCAGACAGATTTTGACGAGAAATTTTATTTTTCCATTTCATAAGAAATTATACTGGATACATTCACACAATTTTTACCGACTTTAGCCATCCTTGCCCGACTGTTCACTTTAAGTATAAAAAGGGCCGTTCCCATGGGAACTTTGTGTTAACAAGGGGGAATGGGTTAATAAGGGTAGATCCTCGTCGTACGCAGCAGTATTCCAACACTTGTTGAATTAGTATTGATGTGCTTCCGCTACATCATAGAGATAAAAACTGTCGTGATACATGCTTGTAACCTTGGAGGAAACAGGGTACAAAGAGGAATTGCGACAACTGTTTGTTTGTCGCTTGCCTGATTCCATTAACGTCCTATTAACAACCAGGGTCATGATAGGACGACCTCCAATGTATGCGATGTACCGCGTGTGTGGATGTTCATGTCGCATCTTCTTGCCCTTTTTATAGTGTTATCCTACTAAAGCATGTCGCCGAAGATACCAAACAAGCACACTCCAATCGGTTCAATCCTACTTACAACGGGCGAACCAGTCGTCCTGCTTCCTGTATGCTGGGCGTTAAGAAACTAACACTTTAGTAGACTATGGTGTGACTCTGACAGAACCACAAACCTTCCTCAGATTTGTTAACGCTCCATTGAAGCCATAAGTGACGCGGTGTAAAGGGAGATATTACAAGGAATAAATGAAAATAGGGAGAAGAGAAAATAAACTATTCTAAATTTAGTCGCCTTTTACGATCATGCAATAAGGGCAGCAGGCAAATAAGATGGGATTTATACATAGGATCGACAGTCGGATCGCCCTTCCGGGCTGTATGGACAGAACCACCCCTCTCTTCCATTACATAAAGTTACCTCTAAACATGGGCTATGTAATCTGACTTGGCCTAGTTAATATTTAATGTGGTGGCTGTGTTTCACGTCCTGTTACCGGTATGATTACTGTATTTATATGTTTAGATTTATGGAAGTTTAAACGAAATTATTTCCATATGGTAAAACATGCCAACATTTACTTGTTAGAGGGACACGTAGAACTAATGGTAGAATATAGACAACCACAAATCATTTCCAAAATAAGGCAAAAGAAACCTACCGACAGATCAACGAAAATTTAATGCAGATGTAGACGTACTATTCGTGTGCGCTTTGCTCGATTCGAAATCAATCCTTTAAAGACACACAGCGATGTCACTTCCAGTGCCCATGTTAACGCTTGTCTCTGGCTTGCTAAGTCTTAAATCATTAACACACTGATGTTTACTGGGGCTTCCAATATCGATGGCAGATTTTTATAATGTTTCTAATTTTACGTTAATTAAAATTGACAGCATCTCAAATTTCTCATGGTATTTTTTTGCCTGTCAAGTTCAATAATTTTAAAAAGATGAGATGACATAATTTATAAAATACGTAATGTTTTCCACCATGAACTTTAAAAGAATACCTGCAAAAAATGACTGTCATGTTTCATTCTTTATTATCGGGCTTGGCGATATTTCATTTGAAATGTCTTCAGCAATATGATGTTGAAAGTGATATGATTATACGTTGTTTGGTGTTGTTGGCGGCATGCTTGAGTGACTACAAAAAGAGCAGGCAGGATTCCAAATATTACAGGGAGAAACAACATGAATGTGCCTCCCATAGTATAGTCACACGAGCGACAAGTTGTAGGTTGTAGCTGTAAATAGGATGTTAACCCCAACCAAATCAAGCAATCAGGTGTTGTACCCACTTCATGATAGTAAAAGGCGACTAGATTAGGAATTGGTCTTTACTTTCTACCTTCTTCGCCTCGCGCTGATTAACTATCCACTAGCCGGGACGCACCTTATTCTACATCAATGATAGAAGTTTCCGTGTGACCGGAAATGCTGTTTGATGTCCATGGCAGCATGCTTCGGTGATATTATAAAAATGGTGATCCTGTATTACAAGTCTCCAAAACCACATCCATGATCACTCACTACACTAAACGCCTTTAGATATGAGGGAAATTACCTTTGTTAATAGAACGTTTACTTGCTTAGTTTGTGTCTACAAATATTTAATTTCACAATGCCACATCCGTATACGTATAGTACATATCTTATGTTGTCTTATTATAATGATATTTGTGTGTTTAATGTTAACATTATTGATTTGTTTTCAATCCTTTAAGTGATCCCAATGAGTCTGTTGAATTGATAATAAACAATATGCTGTCCTCTGGTCAACACAAACCATAGCACATCTGGGTTGGTGTGCTGCCTTTGGCAATACATTACAGTACGTGTACAGTCAAACATTGACAAGAGCTATTACTTATAACGAATATACTCAGGTTCATGTCTGATTTTTGTTTACTTTGTTCGTGGTTGTTATGCTACTTTAATTAACACTAAATTGGACAACCTGCATCTGGAACAATGTAAACACGAACACGTATACTCTACAGTCCAAGAAGGATAACTCTCATACAACATGCTGTGAGAACACTGGGACTGAGGCTACACACATTTCTT
The DNA here is from genome assembly GCA_004382745.1 of Argopecten irradians irradians. NCBI lineage: Eukaryota > Metazoa > Mollusca > Bivalvia > Pectinida > Pectinidae > Argopecten > Argopecten irradians. Next base: position 103,832 of record SAYR01012949.1, on the reverse strand, counting down.
GGTTTAGGTTATGATACTTTTTATCCTAGTTTATCAAACATTTACTGCATTTTCGATACACTGATGGTGAAGTAAGGGAAACATAAGTATGTATAAAAACTGTATTTATCAAATGTAATATACACAATACAATACATTTCAAAGTGAAGACGGAGTTTTATCTTATACATTTATTTGACGTTTTCGCTTGGTTTACTGAAGGGTTAAGTAGGCAATAATTCTTAGACTAGCTGAACTTAGGGCCTGGGATCGCGATACGTAGGGGTCAATATCAGTAACTAAACATAAACTTGGGGGATCGCAGTAAGGGTCAATATCAGTGCATGAAGAAAACTTAAAAGTTTAAAACTTTACCACCCAAATCAAATATTGTATCAAAGAGACTATTGATGAATATAACTTTTCTTTGAAATTCTTAAAATTAAATTCCGATCAATATTAATATTTCACTCTATTTCGAAGGCCAAGGATAAGAGAAAACATGAAAATAATTGAGAAATTGAAATAGAGGAACTACTTAATAACAACCCTAGTGCAGGCCTTTCGACTGAGTTTGGTACCAAAATACAGAAATTACTATGTAAAGTTGAAGGCCTTATTCTACGGTCAAAGGCCAATCGGTATGAAAATGGGAAAAAAGCGACAGATTTAGGATGTTTTTACTTAAATCTATAAACTGTGTATACCACACCGGGCAACTATCTGATTTTCAATGCTATTTTCATGTATAGCAAAAGACGATAAAGATAGAAAGTATTTGAAAATAGGCGACCAATATCTCTTCTTGTAGACTATACAATAGCATCAGCAGCAACAGAAAGTAGAGTTTAAAAGGTTCTCCCAAACAGCATTAGTGAAATACAAACAAGTTTTTATTGAAGATAGGTTCATCGGCTTTAACACTAGACCTTTTTATGATATCATGACTCTGTTGGAAGGGAAAAACTGTCAGAATTATTGCTTATTTTTAGACTTCAAGAAGGCCTTTGACTCTATTGAATGGAATTTCATGCTGTAAAACTTTGTAAATTGGTTTAAATATTTTATAAGAATTCTAAAAGTTGTACTATTAATATTGGTCATTTGTCACCCTTCTATAGTTTGAGTAGAGTCTGTCGTTATTGTGATCCTTTGTCACCTGATATCTCATAATTGGGGTTGAACTGTTAGTATTATCATTAAAATCAAACAGTAGGGTTAGAGGTATAGCTATAAAAGATAACCAGTTTCCACTTGGTCAATATGCTGATGATGCTTATCTCCTACTTGATTGTAAAAGTCAGTCACGATGCACTGCTGTTCACATACTTGAAGATTTCGCTAGTGTATCAAGATAAAAATAGATTTAGAAAAATCTAGTGTCCTGTGGATTGGTAGCAAGAAATACTCCAATGAAAGAATATGAATTGAATTTAAACTGGTCTTAAGCAAATCTTAAAATGCTGGGTGAAGTATTTTCATTATATCTTGAAAACATGGAAAAAATGAATTATGATAACAAACTCTGTCAGATAAACAAACTTCAAAGACACTGGACTTGTCGAGATCTAACTTTAATTGGACGTTTCTAAGATACTGGACTTGTCGAGATCTTACTTTAATTGGACATTTCTAAGATACTGGACTTGTCGAGATCTTATTTTAATTGGACTTTTCTAAGATACTGGACTTGTCGAGATCTTACTTTAATTGGACGTTTCTAAGATACTGGACTTGTCGAGATCTTACTTTAATTGGACGTATCACTATCATAAAAACACTCATGTTACCCAAATTTGCACATCTGTTGTCGACACTTCCAAACCCGTCTAAATCCTTTATTACTAAGTTATACAAAATCATGTTTGAATTCATATGGAATTCTAAGTCTGATAAAAAATGAAACGTGACACTCTAATTGCATGTAAGGAAAATGGAGGTTTAAACATGACTCATGTTTGTTTTATATTACATATCTGAAAATGAAATGGATTAGAAAAATATATGAAGATACTAGAAAAACCTGAAAAACTTTGCTAAAGGATATATTGCTATTTGAAATTGATTTGTTATATGAGCTTGACGGTAATGAAATGAAAGAACCAGGAGATAGCTGTTTATCAGAAATACAAAGTGAGCCTGATACCCTTGCAGAATACTTAAATAAAAGCTTGGTCAATTTTGTTCCTATTATAAAGTTGTGTAACACATGGAAAGGGCAACACAGTCTTGGTACAGTTAGATCTATTTCAAAACGGTACAATAAGATAATTTCAAGATATGGATACTATCCATTATTTAAATTTCATTAGTAAATACAATAGATAGACATTGGAAACAAGTTGATCGTGATTCTGTAGAGCGTAATGACACTGTAACACCATCCAAGAAGATAGATATTATTTCACTTGTTTTGTGTTAAGTTGAATGGAAATATAATTGTAACGATCAAAATATCATTCTGGGAAATCTAAAGGTTGGAAAATATTTAAATCATTTTCTTTGCTAAAACAGCATATATACTATTGTCGTATGAAAGATTTCATTCCAAATTTCGGAGCATGTTTGATTTTTTTGCAAACACAATGACAATAGAAAAACAGATCTTGTACAACTTTTCAAAAAGAAGTGGGGAGCGTTTGAGCAATCTCTTCACATTAGGTTTTGAATTTCACTATATTGAAAAGTTATTTATATTAATTCTACCCATTTTTAAGTTCGTCCCCTTTCCATAGGCATATAATCTTTAGGTGTGGGGAGGGGGATAAACGCTCTATTGCTGACATGGAAGGGTCCCTCTTACTCTAGATCTAATATATAAATTCATTTCGATTAATGAAAGGCTTAGATTGTATATCACGTTTATCAAATAAGGAAAAAATATGAATGAATGAATGAATATGTAATGAACAAATGAATGTGTACAAACGTACATTTTATAAGCATACATATTTGAGGTTTGAGAGTAGTTAGAAATGAAGAATAGAATGAAACTAATGTAGTATATTTAAGCCTAAGGATGTGTAGGTTGGTATGTAATATATGTTTGACGTGTGAGAGCCCCCCTGTGAGGGGACATTATTTATATTTTGAGGCTGACCCCAAGGCCCCAACCTTGGCAGCCTTCAACTTATATAAACATGTCTGGGGAACAAAGAATGTGTTTTAAAAACTTTACCATCCAATCCCTGTGTATCAATAAAATATGTTTCGGCTTACTTAACTCAAAAAACCCTCTATTTATATATTGAACATATCATCAAATCTACGGTTGACCTTGGCCTGAATTAGCTGTTCACATTAGGTTGAATGGTATATACCAAAACACCCTCCATATCAAAGATACAATTGTGGTGACTATTGCCAGAAAAAAAGACATTTCGGTAATCTCCTAAGAGAAGGTATCTGGATGCGAATATCCCATGTGAAATTGAACTGAACGGGGTGTACTGTCTTCGACAAGCAGTCATTTGTACCCGATAAATAAGAATAACAACGAAGTCTTTTATTTTGATTTTAATGAAAATGCCATACAAACAATTAATTGAGGTGCAAATGACACGCAAACATCAAAACAGAAATTGCATATTAACTGATTTGTTAGTGAAATAAAATCCTCTCAATGAGCCAATATCAAGTGAGCAAATTTTAGTATCCGCTTGACAAACCGTATGCCACTCAACAAGATCACCCGAAACCTGAAAATTCAAAATATCTTTACAAGAGACTTAAGATAAAAGGATGCAGTCTTCCACTGTCTGCAATCACCCAGTGCAAAGTTAGAAATCGGCATATTATTTTGAATGTATACATGTGAAGTCTCAATAATTTGATGGAAACATACATTTTCATAACTTACATGTATTTAAAGTATATCATCCATGATGTTGCGCTGTATTTAAAACCTAATTTGACCTCATATCTATGATTCTACATCATTGCCGTTCGATTCTCTATATGTAATGAGTGATATAACTATATATGATACATCATATAAAATCAATTCCAACTCACTTACGCAGCAGCAAAGCAGTTGAGCATGCTCTAGCTAATCAATATAATATCAATAATTAATATTACTGTCAATTATCATATTAATTAAATCTAGAAACAATAGGTTTCCGTCTTGATGCATATAACAATGAAATGTATGTGTTTCACATCAGTGTGATAGTGTTTCGGTTTGTACACATAAAATTATATAATCAAACCTCGGATTCCTGTTGAAGGGTTAACAGAAACACATCCTTCGTACACAGTACTGTTACCCTGGTGATGTATGTCATCAGAAACACACCCTTTGTACAGACTACTGTTACCCTGGTGATGTACGTCATCAGAAACACACCCTTCGTACAGAGTACTGTTACCCTGATGATGTACGTCATCAGAGACACACGCTTTGTACAGAGTACTGTTACCCTGGTGATGTACGTCTCATCAGAAACACGCCCTTCGTACAGAGTACTGTTACCCTGATGGTGAACGTTATCAGAAACACACCCTTCGTACAGAGTACTGTTACCCTGGTGATGTACGTCATCAGAAACACGCCCTTCGTACAGAGTACTGTTACCCTGGTGATGTACGTCATCAGAATCACACCCTTCGTACAGAGTACTGTTACCCTGGTGATGTACGTCATCGGAAACACGCCCTTCGTACAGAGTACTGTTACACTGGTGATGTACGTCATCAGAAACACAGCCTTCGTACAGAGTACTGTTACCCTGGTGATGTACGTCATCAGAAACACACCCTTCGTATAGAGTACTGTTACCCTGGTGATTTACGTCTCATCAGAAACAAGCCCTTCGTACAGAAAACTGTTACCCTGGTGATGTACGTCATCAGAAACACACCCTTTGTACAGAGTACTGTTACCCTGGTGATGTACGTCATCAGAAACACCCCCTTCGTACAGAGTACTGTTACCCTGGTGATGTACGTCATCGGAAACACGCCCTTCGTACAGAGTAATGTTACCCTGGTGATGTACGTCATCAGAAACATGCCCTTCGTACAGAGTACTGTTACCCTGGTGATGTACGTCATCGGAAACACACCCTTCGTACAGAGTACTGTTACCCTGGTGATGTACGTCATTAGTAGTCAGTGAAGAGTGATTGGAAGATTTCCATCTGATATTGTAACAAAACAAAAACTGGCACATAAAATGGTAATACTTTTCAAAAAGAGTATTGAGCGACCGAAACCCGATCTGAATCGGTTCCAAGACGACGACTATTTGTATCAATTGCGTCCGGTAGACTGAAAGTCTGATATATAGGCCTGAACTGAGAGCAACTGTGTACCCAATGAACCAACAACGGTAATAAGAACCAGACCAAGAATGCGGGTTTAATATCAATCTCATTGAGCCATGTTGCCTGGGTATTGTGATAAACGAAAAAGTCAATATGTTCCTTTTAATTTATATGTTATTCTATTTACAAAACAAAACCTCGCGCGTCATGGGAATGTTGGCCATCCTAACTCTGGCCCCTTATGGTAATTGATGGACATACCAGTGTACGTATCAACACAACGTTCCACTTCACAGATATCTCAGCAGAAACGTTTCATTGCCAAACGAACAATATTCCTGCTTAAAGAGCCATTATATCAGATACATAGTATGTCAATCCTTCAAATGAGAAAACACTTTTTATTATCCTGTCGATTTTATATTTTATCTATACTCATAATATTGAAGTCGATCATATTAGAGATAAAACGTTGAGTTATTTATTACCGGTAAAATTACCAGTCAACGATTGCAACCATGTGAAACTTTATTGATGTTCATAATTCAGTTGCATTTAAATCAAAGGTATGATACCAAAAAGAAGCTACTAAAATAAGGAAACATTCCTTTTACTGTCAGGGTTACCTCCCGTATAGTGCTTGTACAGAATAACGTAGTTATCACATTGGCTTATAAGACTACCGAAAAAAAGATCATGTAAAAATAAGTATTTGTTGTATGTATAGCAATCGTCGCTGATTATCTACACTGTTATTGTTGTTACTAAATTTATATTTGCCATAACCGGACGAACATTTTTGTCTTTAGTAATTACAATTGCATACAAGTAGTTTTGATGAATTAAACTGTGAAAATCATTCATGCTTTATAAGCATTTGTTTGCGTACTGTAATAGTTTTTTTATGTTATATGTATGTTTAGATGAAACCATGTCAGAAAAAATCATTTTGTAATTATTATTGCCACCGTAAAGATGTGAAATGAAAATGATAGACAACAACGTTGTCACTTGGTTTGATTGTGTGGTCTTTTTACTACATTGTAAGTATTGTGATTCATTATTATTGTAAGGGAATATAATTAATTTTTATTTGTTTTCATACTATATCCGACTTTCTGATTAGCAGATCATTTTTGTTCATATGCTATGAAGAAAAAATCCAAGAATGGCACGAAAACCCGACGCTCGATATTATCATGTGGTTCGAAAAATTAATTATAAGCATTAATGTAACTAATTTTTCACTTCATCGAGTTATGCCGATGAAGTTAAAAAATAGTGATATCAATTGAAAATTACGGCACATACAACTTTGATTTCAAAGACCAGAAATACTAAATGTATAGCCAGATTATATTAACACCATTATTCTCGAGTTAACATTAAATAATTAACAAACAAACTGGTTACAAACATATGTATGATGTAAACTTTATATACCATCACTAATTATAACTGATCCTAGATAATTATTAATGTATTATTCAATGTTAAGAAATGCTTAGCTCTTGGTGGAATGTTTTCTGCTAGGGGCCAATATCAGCTGTCCCAAAAAGTAAATATATAACATAGTACGATCAAGACAAATGATATACCAGCAGACGTCTGAGGGCGTCTTTGATGCTCATAAAATGGTTAAAAGTCTGAATGTGTTTAAAATAATACACCATTAAAACGCTCGCAGACACACATTCACAAACACGCGCGCATTAAATCTTAAATAAACATTCTATTATCAGCCGTTATTATAGCCAATATCTATACAAACATCCTTCGATATTTGAAGTGCATTCAAAATGTTAAATTTAATACGAAAGAACAAGAAAAACGAATAACAATTGTCACGTTGTAATCGTGAATAGTTAATATGATTTAAATTCTATCGTAACCGTGAATTTTCCTACTAATAGTGAATTAGGTTAATATGTTTCCAATATGAGTATAGGATTTGTGTCTTTTCTGTGCAATCAGAAAAACGGATTATATATTCATCTATGAAACAATAACAGCTGCTACCATGTATGAAACATTAGTAAAAGATGGGTATATTAGAACTTCTACAACATGAGATATTAAAAGTTTTGCCAATGCAAAGAAATATAAGATGATTTAGTTTCGTTATGTATAATCCGGCTACAAACCAAATATTCCAAAGATAGAATCACTTTGAATTAAGATATTTTCTATCACCTGATTTCATCAATGATGAAGACGTCACGGCCGCTCATGCCGCATTCTATTTAATAACAATTCAGTGTGCTCCTGACATCATCAGCGGGCGGAGTTTTCTTGTAAACTAAGACAAGATAAATTATTATTATGTGATAAATTAATTGCAAAAGAGTAAAGAGGTAAAAAAAAGTTTAAAGAGTATTTCATAACCCGGGAAGATCATGAATATGGATCATTCTAAGATCATTAATATATATCTTAAACTCCAAACGCACTCATAAGATGCAAAGTCACATCCCTTTTCTGGACGATATTTTCCAACAAGCCCGTTCACGTCCTGTACACGGGTAATCACGTGACTATCACATTGGTAAAGGGATCATTCCCGCCATTTTATCACGTGATCCCTGTCACATTATGCACGTGACATAAAATAATTCCAATATTTTAGCAGCTTTTATACATAAAGGCCATTAACAGTGTCCATCTGCACGTGAAACGAATTGTTAATCCATTTTCCTATCGAAAACACGTGAGGAGTATAACGAGGATTAAAAACGTCATTAGGGAGCGCACATGAGTTTCTGACTTTAAGGATGTCCCCTCGTTACATTTCCATTTTTCACAGAAACAGATATCTCCTGTTCTTGGTCTAGATTCAGCTATACAAACAGCGTTAATGTTCATAGTGATTGTCAGGTTCGAGGAGCAGGTCCGCTGATACCGAACAACGCCTGTAAATATATAACAAAATCTAAGTATGTAACATACTTCAGGTACAAGTCCGCTGATACCGAACAACGCCTGTAAATGTATAACATAATATTAATATGTAAAACGCTACAGGTTCAAGTCCGCTGATACCGAACAACGCCTGTAAATATATAACAAAATCTTAGTATGTAACATACTTCAGGTACAAGTCCGCTGATACCGAACAACGCCTGTAAATGTATAACATAATATTAATATGTAAAACCCTACAGGTACAAGTCCGCTGATACCGAACAACGCCTGTGAATATATAACAAAATCTTAAAATGTAACATACTACAGGTACAAGTCCGCTGATACCGAACTACGTCTGTAAATATATAACAAAATCTTAATATGTAACATACTTCAGGTACAAGTCCACTGATACTGAACTACGCCTGTATATATATAACAAAATCTTAATATGTAACATACTTCAGGTACAAGTCCGCTGATACTGAACTACGCCTGTAAATATATAACAAAATCTTAATATGTAACATACTTCAGGTACAAGTCCACTGATACTGAACTACGCCTGTAAATATATAACAAAATCTTAATATGTAACATACTTCAGGTACAAGTCCACTGATACTGAACTACGCCTGTAAATATATAACAAAATCTTAATATGTAACATACTTCAGGTACAAGTCCACTGATACTGAACTACGCCTGTAAATATATAACAAAATCTTAATATGTAACATACTTCAGGTACAAGTCCACTGATACTGAACTACGCCTGTAAATATATAACAAAATCTTAATATGTAACATACTTCAGGTACAAGTCCACTGATACTGAACTACGCCTGTAAATATATAACAAAATCTTAATATGTAACATACTTCAGGTACAAGTCCACTGATACTGAACTACGCCTGTAAATATATAACAAAATCTTAGTATGTAACATACTTCAGGTACAAGTCCACTGATACTGAACTACGCCTGTAAATATATAACAAAATCTTAATATGTAACATACTTCAGGTACAGGTCCACTGATACTGAACTACGCCTGTAAATATATAACAAAATATTAATATGTAACATATTTCAGGTACAAGTCCATTGATACTAAACTACGCCTGTAAATATATAACAAAATCTTAGTATGTAACATACTTCAGGTACAAGTCCACTGATACTGAACTACGCCTGTAAATATATAACAAAATCTTAATTTGTAACATACTACAGGTACAAGTCCGCTGATACCGAACTACATCTGTAAATATATAACAAAATCTCAATATGTAACATACTACAGGTACAAGTCCGCTGATACCGAACTACGTCTGTAAATGTATAACAAAATCTTAATATGTAACATACTTCAGGTACAGGTCCACTGATACTGAACTACGCCTGTAAATATATATCAAAATCTTAGTATGTAACATACTTCAGGTACAGGTCCACTGATACTGAACTTCGCCTGTATATATATAACAAAATATTAATATGTAACATACTTCAGGTAAAAGCCCACTGATACCGAACTACATCTGTAAATATATAACGAAATCTCAATATGTAACATACTACAGGTACAAGTCCGCTGATACCGAACTACGTCTGTAAATGTATAACAAAATCTTAATATGTAACATACTTCAGGTACAGGTCCACTGATACTGAACTACGCCTGTAAATATATAACAAAATCTTAATATGTAACATACTTCAGGTACAGGTCCACTGACACCGAACTACGCCTGTAGATATATAACAAAATCTTAATATGTAACATACTTCAGGTACAAGTCCACTGATACTGAACTACACTTGTAAATATATAACAAAATCTTAATATGTAACATACTTCAGGTACAAGTCTACTGATACCGAACTACGCCTGTATATATATAACAAAATCTGAATATGTAACATACTTCAAGTACAAGTCCACTGATACTGAACTACGCCTGTAAATATATAACAAAATCTTAATATGTAACATACTTCAGGTACAGGTCCACTGATACTGAACTACACCTATAAATATATAACAAAATCTTAATATGTAACATACTTCAGGTACAGGTCCACTGATACCGAACTACGCCTGTAAATATATAACAAAATCTTAGTATGTAACATACTTCAGGTACAAGTCCGCTGGTACTGAACTACGCCTGTAAATATATAACAAAATCTTAATATGTAACATACTACAGGTACAAGTCCGCTGATACCGAGCAACGCCTCTAAATGTATAACAAAATAATTATATACTGCATGGACAGTTAGATTATACCATCCCATTTATCGATCTAATTATTAGGTTTAACAAATGTATGACATATGTCTTCATAAAGTTCAGAAACAACAAGTTCTCACTTGTTGGAATAGTAATTGCGCCAACAACCCTCTATATTACGAGGTTGACTTTTTAGTTTATGGTAAACGTACCTGGCCGGACATTTCGGACCCATTTGACACAGAATCCATAACAAGCTATGGTCTTAACTCCCTTGTTGGTTTCGTTGAAAGGGTCGCCACAGTAGTTGTCTATGGTAGAGAAGGACAAGCAATCATAGCACTGGATAGGTCCGTCACTCCGGTCTACTGCAAACACAAAATGGATACCATGATGAGTAAAAAGACAAAATGGGGAAAATTGTGTAAGCAATCAATAAAGTCATTCTTCTCAAAATGAAAAGAAATTAAATGAACTATAGCAGGATTGTCTGAAAACTTAAAAAAAATCTTCAAACAGAATAATTAAAATCAAAACGAATAAAATGTAAACGGAAGACGAATGATAACAGATTTAAAAAAAATCACAATTAACAAAGGATACAGTAGATAATCTCACTGTCACAGCTGATGTAGGAACAACACACTGAACCGATAGTCAAATAATATTGGAATATTTTGAGATACATTTTGTAATTAAGAAATAGTAAAAGTTCGTAATGAATGGGTTAAAACAGATAAACATGGTCCTCTCGATTTGCATAATTTCTTACTGTTAGAAACTCTGAGAGAAATACGTGTATTTGGCCTACTGTGGTACGTCGTAATCGTGTAGTAGGTATACATAGGCCCGATAAAGACACTTTAGTTTGGGGCATTAGACTTACCGTCACATAACGTGATGCTGTCATTCTGGTAATAGCAATAGTGTGAGGGTTCCCAAACATACAGCTATTATGGAAGCTAATGTGAAAGCCACTAAACAGTCACTATTCAATTCTACTATTTCTTCTTCCACTAAAAGCCATGGTATTTATTGTTACAGTAGACCAAATATAGCGTATAAATTGTAATAACAAGAGTTTTAATTGTTACAATAGACCAAATATAGCGTATAGATTGTAATAACAGGAGTTTTAATTGTTACAGTAGACCAAATATAGCGTATAGATTGCAATAACAAGAGTTTTAATTGTTACAGTATACCAAATATAACGTATAGATTGTAATAACAATAGTTTTAATTGTTACAGTAGACCAAATATAACGTATAGATTGTAATTACAGGAGTTTTAATTGTTACAGTAGACTAAATATAGCGTATAGCTTGTAATAATAAGAGTTTTAATTGTTACAATAGACCAAATATAACGTATGGATTGTAATATCAAGAGTTTTAATTGTTACAGTAGACCAAATATAACGTATAGATTGTAATAACATGAGTTTTAATTTTTACAGTGGACCAAATATAGCGTATAGATTGTAATAATAAGAGTTTTAATGCTTACAATAGACAAAATATAACGTATAGATTGTAATAACAAGAGTTTTAATTGTTACAGTAGACCAAATATAACGTATAGATTGTAATAACAAGAGTTTTAATTGTTACAGTAGACCAAATATAGCGTATAGATTGTAATAACAAGAGTTTTAATTGTTACAGTAGACAAAGTATAATGTATAGATTGTAATAACAAGAGTTTTAATTGTTACAATAGACCAAATATAGCATATAGATTTTAATAACAAGAGTTTTAATTGTTACAATAGACCAAATATAGCGTATAGATTGTAATAACAGGAGTTTTAATTGTTACAGTAGACAAAATATAGCGTATAGATTGTAATAACAAAAGTTTTAATTGTTACAGTAGACCAAATTTAACGTATAGATTGTAATTACAGGAGTTTTAATTGTTACAGTAGACCAAATATAACGTATAGATTGTAATAACAAGAGTTTAAATTGTTACAGTAGGCCAAATATAACGTATAGATTGTAATAACAAGAGTTTTAATTGTTACAGTAGACCAAATATAACGTATAGATTGTAATTACAGGAGTTTTAATTGTTACAGTATACAAAATATAACGTATAGATTTTAATAACAGGAGTTTTAATTGTTACAGTAGACCAAATATAGCGTATAGATTGTAATAACAAGAGTTTTAATTGTTACAGTAGACCAAATATAACGTATAGATTGTAATAACAAGAGTTTTAATTGTTAAAGTAGACCAAATATAACGTATAGATTGTAATAACAAGAGTTTTGATTGTTACAGTAGGCCAAATATAACATACAGATTGTAATAACAAGAGTTTGAATTGTTACAGTAGACCAAAGATAGAGTATATATTGTAATAACAAGAGTTTTAATTGTTACAATAGACCAAATATAGCGTATAGATTTTAATAACAAGTTTTAATTGTTACAGTAGACCAAATATAACGTATAGATTGTAATAATAAGAGTTTTAATTGTTACAATAGACCAAATATAACGTATAGATTGTAATAACAAGAGTTTTAATTGTTACAGTAGACCAAATATAACGTATAGATTGTAATAACAAGAGTTTTAATTGTTACAGTAGACCAAATATAACGTATAGATTGTAATAACAAGAGTTTTAATTGTTACAGTAGACCAAATATAACGTATAGATTGTAATAACAAGAGTTTTAATTGTTACAGTAGACCAAATATAACGTATAGATTGTAATAACAAGAGTTTTAATTGTTACAGTAGACCAAATATAACGTATAGATTGTAATAACAAGAGTTTTAATTGTTACAGTAGACCAAATATAACGTATAGATTGTAATAACAAGAGTTTTAATTGTTACAGTAGACCAAATATAACGTATAGATTGTAATAACAAGAGTTTTAATTGTTACAGTAGACCAAATATAACGTATAGATTGTAATAACAAGAGTTTTAATTGTTACAGTAGACCAAATATAACGTATAGATTGTAATAACAAGAGTTTTAATTGTTACAGTAGACCAAATATAACGTATAGATTGTAATAACAAGAGTTTTAATTGTTACAGTAGACCAAATATAACGTATAGATTGTAATAACAAGAGTTTTAATTGTTACAGTAGACCAAATATAACGTATAGATTGTAATAACAAGAGTTTTAATTGTTACAGTAGACCAAATATAACGTATAGATTGTAATAACAAGAGTTTTAATTGTTACAGTAGACCAAATATAACGTATAGATTGTAATAACAAGAGTTTTAATTGTTACAGTAGACCAAATATAACGTATAGATTGTAATAACAAGAGTTTTAATTGTTACAGTAGACCAAATATAACGTATAGATTGTAATAACAAGAGTTTTAATTGTTACAGTAGACCAAATATAACGTATAGATTGTAATAACAAGAGTTTTAATTGTTACAGTAGACCAAATATAACGTATAGATTGTAATAACAAGAGTTTTAATTGTTACAGTAGACCAAATATAACGTATAGATTGTAATAACAAGAGTTTTAATTGTTACAGTAGACCAAATATAACGTATAGATTGTAATAACAAGAGTTTTAATTGTTACAGTAGACCAAATATAGCGTATAAATTGTAATAACAGGAGTTTTAATTGTTACAGTAGACCAAATATAGCGTATAGATTGTAATAACAGGAGTTTTAATTGTTACAGTAGACCAAATATAACGTATAGATTGTAATAACAAGAGTTTTAATTGTTACAATAGACCAAATATAACATATAGATTGTAATAACAGGAGTTTTAATTGTTACAATAGACCAAATATAGCGTATAGATTGTAATAACAAGAGTTTTAATTGTTACAGTAGACCAAATATAATGTATAGATTGTAATAACAAGAGTTTTAATTGTTACAGTAGACTAAATATAACGTATAGTTTGTAATAACAAGAGTTTTAATTGTTACAGTAGACCAAATATAGCGTATAGATTGTAATAAGAGGAGTTTTAATTGTTACAGTATACCAAATATAACGTATAGATTGTAATAACAAGAGTTTTAATTATTACAGTAGACCAAATTTAACGTATAGATTGTAATTACAGGAGTTTTAATTATTACAATAGACCAAATATAACGTATAGATTGTAATAACAAGAGTTTTAATTGTTACAGTAGACCAAATATAACGTATAGATTGTAATAACAAGAGTTTTAATTGTTACAGTAGACCAAATATAACGTATAGATTGTAATAACAAGAGTTTTAATTGTTACAGTAGACCAAATATAACGTATAGATTGTAATAACAAGAGTTTTAATTGTTACAGTAGACCAAATATAGCGTATAGATTGTAATAACAGGAGTTTTAATTGTTACAGTAGACCAAATATAGCGTATAGATTGTAATAACAAGAGTTTTAATTATTACAGTAGACCAAATTTAACGTATAGATTGTAATAACAGGAGTTTTAATTGTTACAGTAGACCAAATATAGCGTATAGATTGTAATAACAGGAGTATTAATTGTTACAGTAGACCAAATATAGCGTATAGATTGTAATAACAATGTAGGTCAGAGAGTTTTAATACAACTTTGACCAGCTGGTCAAACTCCTCTCGAAGCACCGTATATTCCATATCAATAAAATACCTTTGACGAAGTCGGGGATATTTAGTTTATAGGGATATCAACTTCATTTATGTGGGGTTAAGTAAAGCCGGCCAGAGAAGCCTCCATGGCAGCTAATCAACCGATCTCCATATCCTCTTATTCTGTAGCACAAACCGTTTCCGCCCTATCTAAAATGTCTTTCCAGAAAAGGCCTAGTTGTCCTCATTTAGCTGACATTTCCCTCCCCCCCATCACAAATATTAAAATGCTTCTGTCGTCATGGTAACGTGTGGTCTGAGTGCATAATCTCTTGATGAAACAAACTCCTGGACAGAAATGACCTTCAACAAAAATGGAAGCCGAGGAATAATGTAAAATGCACAAGCGACCTCGGCGACTGGGACTCCGAGACAGTATTCTATAGAGAGTTAATCAAGGACTGGTTTCAATATACTTGATTGGTTGAATGCTCGTGACAGTACATATAGAGCCTCAATGGGAAATCTCGCTAAATCTCGTGTCCATATCGATAAAAGATATGTCCTTACTATGATGTAGGTAATGTCCTAACACCAAAGACCGTGATGGTTTTAGATATGTCCTTACTATGATGTAGCTGATGTCCTAACAATATAGACCGTGCTGGTTTGAGATATGTCCTTACTATGATGTAGCTAATGTCATAACAATATAGACCGTGATGGTTTGAGACATGTCCTTACTATGATGTAGGTAATGTCCTAACAATATAGACCGTGATGGTTTGAGATATGTCCTTACTATGATGTAGCTGATGTCCTAACAATATAGACCGTGCTTGTTTGAGACATGTCCTTACTATGATGTAGGTAATGTCCTAACAATATAGACCGTGATGGTTTGAGATATGTCCTTTCTGTGATGTAGCTAATGTCCTAACAATATAGACCGTGCTGGTTTGAGATATGTCCTTACTATGATGTACCTGATGTCCTAACAATATAGACCGTGATGGTTTGAGATATGTCCTTACTATGGTGTAGCTGATGTCATAGCAATATAGACCGTGATGGTTTGAGATATGTCCTTACTATGATGTAGCTGATGTCCTAACAATATAGACTGTGATGGTTTGAGATATGTCCTTACTATGATGTAGCTGATGTCCTAACAATATAGACCGTGATGGTTTGAGATATGTCCTTACTATGATGTAGCTGATGTCCTAACAATATAGACCGTGGTGGTTTGAGATATGTCCTTACTATGATGTAGCTAATGTCCTAACAATAAAGACCGTGATGGTTTGAGATATGTCCTTACTATGATGTAGCTGATGTCCTAACAATATAGACCGTGATGGTTTGAGATATGTCCTTACTATGGTGTAGCTGATGTTATAGCAATATAGACCGTGATGGTTTGAGATATGTCCTTACTTTGATGTAGCTGATGTCATAACAATATAGACCGTGATGGTTTGAGATATGTCCTTACTATGATGTAGCTAATGTCATAACAATATAGACCATGATGGTTTGAGATGCCATTGGTGACACAGGCCACCTGTTGGTACATATATAAGCAATGCTGAAGGTCATTGATAAATATGGGCGACGTTAACTCATCAAATGTCCACAGCAAGCGTAATATTGGGCAGAGCAGTGTGTATCCTGATACACTATTCGAGATTGCATCTGAGACATGTATTCGTGACTAAATATCTCCATTTTCATTTATCTATGACATTACTTTAATTCATGTATTTGTAACACATTATTAACAAATTAGAGTAGGCACATATCTATACACTATTCGAGATTGCATCTGTGACATGTATTCATGGCTAAATATTTCACTTGAATGTATCTGTGATATAACTTTAATTCATGACTAAATATATTCACTTTATTGTATCTGTGACATTACTTTTATTCATGGCTAAATTTATTCACTTTAATGTAACTGTGACATTACATTTATTTATATTAACTAGATATTTATTTACTGAACCGTATCTCTGACATATTCCCATGGCTGTACCTGTTTGTTTTTATCATAACAAACGCTTCTGTGGCTATGCAGTCAAGTGTAAATGAGATCATGAATAATTTGTTGAAAACTAGGTATGGGTTGGCTTAATGCAATCATTTTAGCATCGATCAAATGGATACCAGCCTTGACCTTCCATGCTGAGTCAGCCATGTCATAATGATAAACAAGAGGCCCATGGGCCTTAACGTTCACCTGAGTTCGGATAAAGAATGAAACAAAGACATATAAACACTATCTAAATGCCCATCTCTTGAAATCAGTCAATGATTATATCAATGTGACCTTTTAATCTTTACTAAGAGTATTTGATTCCATTACATCTGTTACATTTCCTATGAAAACTGAGCAAATAATACTCATAAATGTGTTTTCCCTATATAAACTAAAGTAAATTTGACCCCCTCTTCAGGGAAAAATCAGAAACCTAAAGGCCACAAATATTGTAGAAGGCCTTGAGACCTTTTAATATATGAAGAATACACGTATTTGGTTCCATCATGCCTATTAATTCAGAAGATTTTATTTTCCTTTTAGCCATTTTGACCCCTTTTGGCCCTTTAGGACCTTTCAATCTGTGAAGAGTATTTTATTCTACGACATCTGCGAAGATTTTTGAAATTTTAGTCACTTTTACCCCTTTTTGGCCCTCCCACAAACCCTTGTGGGTAGTCACATATAATTTCCAATTTTGATTGGTCTTATGCCTTAAAAGATTTGTGCAAAAATTCATTAAATTTGCTTCAGCAATTTTGGAGATAAAGTCGAAAATATAAAATTGTGTACGAACACATAACTGCACGACGACGGACAAAAGGCGATCAGAATAGGTCACTTGAGACTTAGTCTCTGGTAACCTAACAATACATCATATAGCCTTTTATATTTCATACTTTCATAATGCTCTATCATCGACAAGGCATAAATGATAGTCATCATTTGACAATAAAAGGTGTTTAATCATGTATATATATTGTGTAATTAACACAAAAATTATATAAAATAATATATTTTGCTTTTGGTATATGTGCAATCAGTAATTCATTGCATATAGGACACAGCGGGGCGCAATTAATTAAAAGATCACAGTGACCTAGTTAAGTATTTATTCCATTTCAATACATAAAAACTTTAATATTTTTGCTGAACACTAAGATTTTTCAACGATTTGATAGCTTCATTTCAATGTTTAATAATGCATGTGGATCTTGACATGACCTACTTAACATGATTTAATCCCAGGGTCTTGGCTAGGTCTCATGCATAAATTAGGTCATATTCAATGTATAGTATCATCTAGCCACTACGCATACGCTGTTTTCCGATGTTTAAAGCAGGTTTCTAAATTAGTAAGGCTTGCTTTATAAGCTTAATGCAAGGAACGTCTTCACTGAAGGTAGGATGTTATAACTGTGCATATTACTCCACATGATCGTAAATCGCGACTAAATTTGGAATCTTAATTTCGTGGGTACAGAAATGAAAATACTCTAATTTTAGCAACCATTCCGAAGCTTCCTAGCACTTGTTTTGTATTATGTGACGATTGACTTCAGATGACTACATCCGATGGTCACATTTGCTGGGTTATGTGCATAAATTAGTTCTCACTCAATGGAAAGGTATCTTCTGTGAACTATCTATATTCTGGATTTCCCATGTTTCAAGCAAGTGTTTAAGCTATTTAAATTTAAATAAAAAAGGAGAAAATTTTAAGCAACATCTACATTGCAAGTATGTTAGAATTGTGTCTGCTACCTCATTGCATGATTGGAAAAGGCGACTAAATCTGGGATCTCAATTTAAGTGGCTACCTAGATAAAATATATACATATTGGATTTTTGTCTCAATCATCACATAGAGAAGGTTTTTATCTCAAGAAGCATTTCCTATCACAATAAACCAGTTATTTTTAAGATAACACCCGTTTATGTTGAACGCTAGATGTTACATACAATATATTGTCTTCTAAAGCAACTAGATAAAGGTTCCATATTAAGTCGCCTTTTACGACCATGCAATGAGGTAGGAGGCACAATTATAACATTGTACTTGCAATGCAGATGTTGCTTGAGATTCTCTCATAAAACAAACTTAATTAGCTTAAACACTTGCTTAAACATGGAAAACCAATACCTAGTTGACAGACGATACCTCTCATTGAATATGACCTAATTCATCCCCATCACCCACTTCATGTGGCCCTAAGATGCAATAATCTTAAGCAGATCATGTCAAAATCAAAATAAAGTTATATAAACGTCACTTTAAAGCTATGAAATGATTGAAAAATTAAAGAATTTCATCTAAATAACCACGAAATTAAGATTCCAAATTTAATCGCCTTTTACGATCATGCAATGGGGCAGCAGGCACAATTATATCCTACTTTTAGTGAAGGTGTTGCGTGAAATAAGCTCATTAAACAAGCTGAAATAATGTAAAACTCTGCTTTTAAACATGGGGTATCAGCGTATGCGTAGTGGATAGATGTTACCATACATTGAATATGACAATGCACGTGACTTAACCAATCTGACCCTAGATTTTAATCATCTTAAGCAGGTCATGTCAAGATCCACATGCAGTGCAAAACATTAAATTCAAGCTATAAAATCGTTGAACAAGAGATCCCAGAGGGATCTTGGCGCCCACCAAAGAATGATATATGTCTGACAATGGAAAGAGGTATTTTTCCCCGTGCTTTTCAAACTTTTTCAAACATACTACATGTACATATAACTTTGAGACAGATTGCTTCAGTACTTTCTGAGAAACAACGGTAACTAACTTCAATGATGAAATCCAAGATACAATTTGTTGACCGATCAGTTACAAAATGCAATATGCCAAACTAGGACCCAAGGGGAACATACATATGCAAATTTAGAAGGATTCTTTCTGTAATCTTTTAAAAAAATAGGTAAACAAACATGTAGACGAACACGTTGTGTTAGTGTTATTTCGGACTGAAGAAGGCCCTATAGTGGCTGAATATATATTCCATAGAAATGATTTTGATTTTACTTTGAATTTATTTTGGCCTTTTATTTCGGATTATTAATATACTAGCTTTATACCGTTTTTCCTCATTATGAAAAAAATAGCGGTTACAAACTTCAATTATCAAAATCCAAGATGGTGGCCTGTCGGCCATCTTTTTCACCGATCGGTCCCAAAATGTAATATGTACATTTGAGACAGATCCCTTCAGTGCTTTCTGAGAAATAGTGGTAACAAACTTCAGTTTTCAAAATGCAAGATGGCGGCCTGTCGGCCATCATGTCCACCGATTGGTCCGAAAATACAATATGTCAAACTAGGACATTAGAGAAACATGCATGTGAAATTTGAGACAGATCCCTTCAGTACTATCTGAGAAATAGCGGTAACAAACTTCAGTTATCAAAATCGAAGGTGGCGGCCTGTCGGCAATCTTGTTCACCGATCGGTCCCAAAATGCAATATACACAACTAGGTACCTAGGGGAACATTCACATGCAATTTGAGTCGGATCTCTTAAGTACTCTCTGAGTGGTTACATTAGCGGTAACAAGAATTGTTAACGGACGGACGGACCACGGACGACAGGCGATTTCATGGCCCACCATCTGATGATGGAGGGCTGAAAATCTTAGATTTCAGCAAAAATATTAAAGATTTAAACACTGAAATGGAACAAATACTTAACGAGGTCACTGTGACCTACTTTAAAAAAAATGTATCAGTTTTCTGAACTGAACTTCACAAACCCAATATTTATACCCTTTGACCCCTAAAATTAGAATCACAATGGCTGACATTACATCCGTGTTTTAAGGGTTTGTGATTTGTAGTTCTTTAAAACATTTTCACATTAACTGTCATGACAAATAACCACATGTCACTGCTGATCGAAACCGACCAATCGTCCATCTAAACGCGAACAAGTTATAATTAAAACAAATGAGATTTTCCGCAACGATAAAAATAATTGGAATATTTGAGATCTGTATTTTTTGTAGTAAAAACAATATCGTGTTTGGCATTTCTGTATCGATTGTGGATTGTACAAGGAGGTTTGTAGTTGTGAGGTAGTTAGAGTATTGACAGAATCCAATTGGAAGAAAGCAACAACCTTGCATGTATTGAAAGCATAAAATACCAACATGAAGTTAAACTTCCACACAAATTTCAGCGCAATTAACAATCTGCATAATTCACTCCCCAATTTGCGTAGTTCGGAAGCAATACAAACACTGAAATTTCCTATTTATTCAAGGCTCATTGTATAGTAACTCTATTGGTATTTAAAACAAATCCTAATTCGAAATGAAATTTCGCAAGTGCACGGGACTTTACAATCGGAACAATGCTCTAAAGGCAATAATAACTTCTGAAATAGCTCACACATTTCAAGGTGTTGAACCATTTGTAGGCCCGTCTGCTATCAGCTAGCTCCAGGCATTACTACAAGAATTGGGATTTTACGAGCTTTCCTTTGCAAATGCAATTTAAATTTCCTGAGGACATATGCGAATGAAAAATCCATTAAATCACATTTAAAATAGTTTGTAGGTAGATAAAGGGTGCAGGTTATTGGGCGAGTGTCTATCTGCCGACTTCAGCAAAGACAAGATAGGAGCTTCCATCATCAAGTAACATAATAACAAATAATGTCATTAAAGGATTTCCTTACATACAATGTGTTAAATGTGTATATGTTTTGTCAAACTGTGGTATAATCGTGATGTCTAGTGATAATAGTGGATCCATTTCTAGTGCTATATCACTGAAGTGTATAATCGTGGTGTCTAGTGTTCATAGTGGATCCAATTCTAGTGCTATATCACTGAAGTGTATAATCGTGATGTCTAGTGATAATAGTGGAGCAATTTCTAGTGCTTTATCACTGAGGTGTATAATCGTGGTAAATAGCGTTAATAGTGGATCCATTTCTAGTGCTATATCACTGAAGTGTATAATCGTGGTGTCTAGTGTTTATAGTGGATCCATTTCTAGTGCTATATCACTGAAGAGTATAATCGTGGTGTCTAGTGTTCATAGTGGATCCATTTCTAGTGCTATATCACTGAAGTGTATAATCGTGGTGTCTAGTGTTCATAGTGGATCCAATTCTAGTGCTATATCACTGAAGTGTATAATCGTGGTGTCTAGTGTTTATAGTGGATCCATCTCTAGTGCTATATCACTGAAGTGTATAATCGTGATATAGCACTAGAATTGGATCCACTATGAACACTAGACACCACGATTATACACCTCAGTGATAAAGCACTAGAAATGGCTCCACTATTATCACTAGACACCACGATTATACACCTCAGTGATATAGCACTAGAAATGGCTCCACTATAATCACTAGAAACCACGATTACACACTTCAGTGATATAGCACTAGAAATGGCTCCACTTTTATCACTAGACACCACGATTATACACTTCTGTGATATAGCACTAGAAATGGCTCCACTATGAACACTAGACACCACGATTATACACTTCAGAGATATAGCACTAGAAATGGCTCCACTATTTACACTAGACACCACGATTATACACTTCAGTGATATAGCACTAGAAATGGCTCCACTATTATCACTAGACACCACGATTATCCACTTCAGTGATATGGCATTAGAAATGGCTCCAATATAAACACTAGACACCACTATTATACACTTCATTGATATACCACTAGAAATGGCTCCACTATAAAAACTAGACACCACGATTATACACTGCAGTGATATAGCACTAGAAATGGCTCCACTATAAACACTAGACACCACTATTATACACTTCAGTGATATAGCACTAGAAATGGCTCCACTATTAACACTAGACACCACGATTATACACTTCAGTGATATAGCACTAGAAATGGCTCCACTATTAACGCTATTTACCACGATTATACAATTCAGTGATATAGCACTAGAAATGGCTCCACTATTAACGCTATTTACTACGATTATACACTTCAGTTATATAGCACTAGAAATGGATCCACTATGAACACTAGACACCACGATTATACACTTCAGTGATATAGCACTAGAAATGGCTCCACTATTAACACTAGACACCACGATTATACACTTCAGTGATATAGCACTAGAAATGGCTCCACTATGAACACTAGACACCACGATTATACACTTCAGTGATATAGCACTAGAAATGGCTCCACTATTATCACTAGACACCACGATTATACACTTCAGTGATATCGCACTAGAAATGGATCCACTATGAACACTAGACACCACGATTATACACTTCAGTGATACAGCACTAGAAATGGCTCCACTATGAACACTTGACACCACGATTATACACTGCAGTGATATAGCACTAGAAATGGCTCCACTATGAACACTAGACACCACGATTATACACTTCAGTGATATAGCACTAGAAATGGATCCACTATGAACACCTGACACCACGATAATACACTTCAGTGATATAGCACTAGAAATGTCTCCACTATGAATTTAAGACACCACGATTATACACTTCAGTGATATAGCACTAGAAATGGATCCACTATGAACACTAGACACCACGATTACACACTTCAGTGATATAGCACTAGAAATGGCTCCACTATAAACACTAGACACCACGATTATACACTTCAGTGATATAGCACTAGAAATGGATCCCCTATAAACACCTGACACCACGATTATACACTTCAGTGATATAGCACTACAAATGGATCCACTATGAATACTAGACACCACGATTATACACTTCAGTGATACAGCACTAGAAATGGATCCACTATGAACACCTGACACCACGATTATACACTGCAGTGATATAGCACTAGAAATGGCTCCACTATTAACACTAGACACCACGATTACACACTTCAGTGATATAGCACTAGAAATGGATCCACTATTATCACTAGACACCACGATTATACACTTCAGTGATATAGCACTAGAAATGGATCCACTATTAACACTAGACACCACGATTATACACTTCAGTGATATAGCACTAGAAATGGATCCACTATGAACACCTGACACCACGATTATACACTTCAGTGATATAGCACTAGAAATGGATCCACTATGAATACTAGACACCACGATTATACACTTCAGTGATATAGCACTAGAAATGGATCCACTATGAACACCTGACACCACGATTATACACTGCAGTGATATAGCACTAGAAATGGGTTAAATAAGCTTCCTTACATAAAATTAATTATTTCAAAATATTAAAACACATTAATATGAGAGAATAATGTTTACGACATGTGGATTGGGAGTTGTTACTAATCTCGATATCACCGATGGAATCTTTGCAGTAAAGCCGTTTAACAGATTTGAGCAGCTATCAATAGGTAAATGGTTTTACGGCTATACATTTTAAGTTTGCTGACATATTATCATCAACTCCAACATGCATATTGGAGAGATGGTGTCGGTTCCATTGGGACGGAAATATATGAAACAAAAACACACTTCTACGATACTGATGGGCATGCCGATGCCCATGTTCCCCGTCCAGGCCGCAGTCGTTCCTTGCTCTACGAGAACATCGTCAAAACCTCACGCTAATTTACCACAATAAACGCACCTACTCACACCGTCCTATAACCCTTTGCAACACACCGCATGCGTGGAATACAATCCATATTTTATGGTGTGAAAACATCCTTGGGGGAGCCCAAGTGTACAACTCATATCCTTATATCAAAATGGATATTATCCGACACCCCTAGGGCAGAGGGCGGATGAACGGCCCCCAAATAAAGCGCAAACTTTTTCTTAATTTAAGCTTTTAAACCTTTACTACACTCCTTCATCCTGGATGGATTTCATTCATATTTAGTGTGAAACATCATTTAGGGGACCGGACAATCATAATTTTACTAGTTAAATGAGCCTGTCTGTACCGACACCGTTATGGAGCTTGAAGGTACAGGTGGAGCCCCAAAAGAGCGAGCAAATATTTCTTAATTTTAGCCTTATCAAAAATACCTCACTCCTATCCTTCATCCTGGATGCATTTTCATCCTAGATATTTGCCGTGTGAAAACATCATTGGGGAGGGACAATCCACTGATATACTATAAATTGCATTATCATTGGTCCGACTCCACGGGACAGTAGACGACCGCGCAAGGACCACAAGAAAGTCGGGCCAGAAATTTTTTAAATTTTTAAAGCTTTTAAAATTCCGTCCCCCTTACTCCTCCTTCTATTCCTATCGGAATGGGAATCACCATATTTAGGTGAAAAACCAATAATGGGACCACAATATATTTTATTTATTAATGAGCCCTGGTCCGACCCCTCTGATGGGTGCTTTGATGATGTAATGAGCAACATGAGGTTAATGCCCAAAAGGGCAAATTGTTTCTTCTAATTATTGAAGCTTTAAAATCCTTATCTCTTTCCTCATATCCATTGATGGATTTTCATCATATAATTTTGGCATGAGATCGTAAAACATCATTGTCGGAGAAAAAGATCAAGCATATTTTATATAAATGAGCTTGGTCCGACTCCGAGGGGCTGAGGTTGGGCCCAAAAGGGCAAATTTCTTAATTTTAGACTGGCTCGCAAGGTTCATTGTAATTGAATAACCAAATGATATCCATTTCAGTAAAAGCATTATTATAAAAACAGCTACAAACCCTATCTCCAAAAAAGAGAAGAAGGCGTGCCTTACAGGTGCGTGAGTCAGATCGGGTGGCTAAAATAGGGCAGAAACTAATAATACTAGAATACGCACCATTGATAATACTTAAGTTTTCTCTTCCCACTCGGGTGATGTATATTCTTCTATATGTCCTACACTTAAGTTTTTTTGTCTTCCCCCTTACACATACCTGACACCTACACTAAGTGCAAGTTGTAATATCAAAAAAATAGCTCCACATCTTGATAGCATGTACAAAGTCGGATCTTAACACTTAAGAAAGGCAAAAAGATGTCATCAAGAAAAATCTTAGCAACAGAAATGATAAGCTAATTATGGTCACTCATACTGTTCCAGGCCAGGATCACAACTACAACTTAAAGGCTTTAGATTTTAACGTTAATATATTCATTTCATAGGGGATTATAAAGAATTTTGCTACATTGTGTCATAGTTCTTGCCCCACCCCTTAAAGCCCCTTGCGTTAAGTTCCTTCCTTCCACCCCATGGAAGCGTCTACGACCCAAATGTAAAAACTAAATCCCCTCCCTCAACAGAAGGAAAAGGATATTAAAAGAATTGCGTTATCTATTCTCGAGAGTTGTGACCCCCACCCCTCAATACCACATAGCGTGCTGATCAGGCCCTCACCAATTTATGCCAAAATTGGTTTACCCTTTCACCCAAGAAAGTCTAGACTTAATCCTTCATTTCTAACGATACAGAAGAAAGAAGGATTTTAAAGAATTTGCTACATCCACACTTTCTCTGTCAGTTTCAAAAACATTCCATTTTACACCATTTTCTCAAAATTCAAACAAGCAACATATCTAACTTTAGATTAATAATGCAGAGTCCAATTTGATATGCCATACTATCAAAAAGTTTGATGCTTCGCAGTCAGCGCGACTGAGATTTAGATTACATATTATGTTAATAATATCGTGTTGCTAAATAAAAAACAGTATAAGTAACACTATCTTTCACGAGTAAAAATCCCCAAAAATTTAGCATGATAATATCTAGAATCCCGCTGTTTTTAATTTCAAACTTCTGCCATAACGATGCAAACACGCACAGTTTTTTGAGTTAAAACATAAAATCGTGGACGGTTATCCCAAGTCAAGTGATTATTGGGAGAATTGTAATGTACCGAACCATTAATAACGCGTGAAAATATATTGATAGTCATCCTTCTATTGTGCCTTTGAAAACATTATAATCCCATAACGTTTAACTAAAAAGCCCAAAATACCATGCAATGAATATTTCTTAGATATATGGTTCTAAAAGTTTTTAAAGTATCTAAGTGTAGATTTAAATTCATTAATTTCAAATTATTACTAATCCTTAAGATACTTATATTTGACACTGTTATCCCTTGTAATCATACAGAGATTAAATAGAGTATGATATATCCTACTGCAGGAATGCCCTTAAAATCAACCATTAAATATGAGCCAACTTAATTTTCTCTAAGTTGCTTTTTAAATTTCCGGTCATAATTTCTCCCCTTATTTCTGCTCCTTAATATCTGCATACGGAGTCACAAAGAGAAGTCCTTTAAATTCGGGTATCAACCAGACTTATTCTTTTAAAATGTAAGACCACTTTAGTAATTGTGAACGTTTTTTTTATGAAGAAATTAAGAACTCACAAATGTAACCTTAAAAGAAGAGAAAATCAGAAATTTACGAACGGAACACTTAATATTTTACAATTTTTAAATAATACTTTTCTAAGAGTGGGCTCTAAATAGTTCCACACTAAAATAAAGGTGAGGTGTAAAACAAGTTAAGGACACTTAAGAATACACTAAACTTATACCAACATCAGCCAATTGTCAAGCTTAACAATCGTTATCTTTGAAACATTAATTATTGTTATTATTGAGAAAAGCCCCAATTAAAAGGACAAAGAACCTTACCAACTAACGTTAAGTTTTGTAGCACTTAAAATATTCCAAACAGATCGTTTCTTCAATGGCATATAATTTTTAATCTTCTGCCAATTGAAGTGTTCTTAAACATTTTGCACCACTTTTTTAAGACTACGAGAGCACTGCAATTCGAATAAACCCAGATGTCATTTTCCTTTTTGTATCACTTAATTTATTAAAGTAAGGGTACTTTAAATTCATTTGAATTGTACATTTTCATAGTGGTGTAATTCCTAAAAATAAATCTGATATATATATACCCATTATAATTATACTGCTGGCCCCCAGTGGCCGAAAAAAAAAAAAGCTCACATTAAATTCCTTGGGTGAAGTTTTCCTCGGAATTTCGGTATATTCAGTATAAAATTTCCCGCTGGCAACAGTTGAAACAGTTTATCAAAATGGCAACACACCAACATTACTGTGTTTCATATTGTTAATTTAAAAACTATACTTACAGATATAAAGTGCTAAGGCAACATCTTTTATCAGAGATATGCCAGCAATTGAGTTATCATAATACACTACTCAATAGTAAATTAGTATTTGTCTGAAATAAAAACATGTATAGTTATAAAGCCATGATAGCTTATATGGGCAATATAACTCCCCAACACATATACAAATACACAAAACCTACATAAATTATTTGACTTCTAATATGACATATGTAAGGAACACAAATATCAGTGTGCAACAATTTCATGTTGATAAAGAATTGCAGGTACAAATTTCCAAAACTTTATCTGAAATGTTCATCTGTTACTTACAGACATTCAGGAAATTACTGATTTAAATCCTTCACTAGAGTTGGCCAAAACTTCGCAGTTTTATGAAGGAGAGATGTTTCTCTTCTACACTCCACAGACACAAGCAGCCATTTTTGCATCGATTGATCTGCAGAAATCGTGCTGACTTCTTTAGGCGGGAAAACATATAGAAGTCATGTGGAACATCGATCATAGTTGTCATGTGACAGTCATATGAGCTTCAGAACTTTATGAAGCAGAAGATAGGAATGAATTAGGACTTTTAGAAGTTCTTAATCAGGAGTAAGAACAAACTTGCTAAAATAACCTTGGATATATAAATCCTTCAACTTTTTCAAAACAAATTAAATGAAACAGATGGTCAGTAATTAAGCCCCAATGTCCCACCCATCGTGTGAATCAAATCGTTAGAATCCGTCGTGTTTCCCATGCCAACCATGTCACTATAAACCATATAAATAAGTCATTTCATTTTATTTCCCATTCAAGTTAAAAATTACAACCATGCTTATTCACTTCCCTCCCATAGTTTTATAATATTTCTATAGAGTATCCTTTCAATTGTTCCATAGAATTAAATTCAGAAAGGAATTCTGAGATAAAATATATAAAGCCTCTGGAAGAACTTTGACAAGGACTATCATCGATTGCCCATGATCGCATCCACAATTCATTAAATTGATGAATTTATGAGTACTCTAAAAAATGAAATATATATATATCCAAATACATCAATCAATGTACCGGATATTTTAAGCGTCATTAAAAATAAAGTGAGCGACCTATTAAAACTTGAACATGTTCAAGTTACTGTAAAACCTTAAATTAATTTAAGGCCCTATAATTACGTGTTAACATAAAAAATAAGTGTCCTTAAAACACACCTTAAACCGGAAAAGCAAACGAAAAGGATTTCCAGTATATAGTACTCTTAAAAATTAAGTAGATAAGACATACACTTCAATGCTTCTTACTTTTACCATTTTGAATATCCTTAAATGGTAGATTATAAGGGAAAATTCCAAACATTGTGCTCTTTATCCTTAAAAATTAACACTTAAGAAACAAATAAGAGTCAGTTTTAAGATTTTTAGAAATTGGAGTGCTGTTTTTAAGTGTATTTCAGACAAAGATTAGGATTTATTGGTCTCCCGCTGCATTAGAGTATGGTGTTCAAAGAAAAATGAAATGTACTGTATACAGGCATATGAAATAGATATATGAAGTACTCTTGCTAGTCACCCAAGTGCTTCTTGGTGCGTCCCGTGGTTTTGGTTTAATTTTCCCAAAATACCTCGATAGGAAGGCTCCCACAGATGTGGCTATTTAGTTTGGGGAATTAAGCGTGGTATCGCTAAGCCCCACCCCTTTCTGAAACCCTCCCTTTTGGGTCTCGCATCCCTTGATGTGAACTGTTCACCATGCCTGGTTCATTCATTAAATATTTTCATTACTTCCACTAGGTCCTCAACGTTACGGTTAAAATTCTATCACTTTGTACTTTATAAAAGGTAAATTCATTCTTCATCATGCATTTCATAGGTAAACTCATCCACTGTCTACACTTCAATATTAAACTCATTTGCTGTCATATAACTTAATAGTCGAAACTCATCACGTCTATACTTCATAGGTAATACTCATCACGTGTCTTCACACTTCATAGGTAATACTCATTGCTGTCGATATACCTAATAGGTCAAAACCTCATCCACTGTGTCTTATAACTTCATAGGTAAATCATCACTCCCTTACTTCATATGTTAAACTCATCACTGTCTATAACTTCATAGTAAACTCATTGCCTGTCTATACCTAATAGGTAAACTACATCACTACAAATGATCTACTTCATATGTAAACTCTTCACTGTCCCTGTACTTCCATAGGTAAACTCAGATCACTGTCTTTAACCTTCATAGGTAAACTTCATCACTGTCTATACTTCACTATGGTAAACTCATTTGCCCGATCTATAGTTTAATAGCGTAAATAACTCCATCATCCTGTACTATACATTCAAATCTGTAAACTCTTCACTGTCTGTTACTTCAATAGGTAAAACATCATCACTGTCTTTACTTCATAGTAAACTCATCAACCCTGTCTGATGACTTCATAGGAGTAAACGCATTGCCCGTCTATAGTAATAGTAAACTCATCACCTGGATCTATACTTCATAAGGTAAAACGACTCACTGCATGATCTATACATTATATTGCTCTGAATCCTGACATCATTCCTCCTAGGTTGGTTGACATCTGTTCGAAAAACACACCCGTATATAACGTTAACATTCCCATTTGTAGGACCTTCTTTGTGACACACACCTGACAGTTATTTATCTCTAAACTAAATATTGATAAAGTTGTATTCCATAAACAATGTTATCTATTGGAAATAAAATCAAATTCTGTATTACTAAAATTTTACTTGAAAGATTATAGAGACGCTCTCCACCGAATACTGCCCAATCAAAAAATGTTGTATTCTGACTAGCCTATTCTTAAGAGACTGATTTATCTCATCCACTCAGCCGCTTTCTCCGCCAAACACCTCTAGTATTAGGGGTTCCTAATTAACTAAAAACAATTATTCCTCAACTTATAGTCACCTTTACTGTAATAACCTTGTTGAATTTTCCAAATGATTGCCTCCATCTAGAGTAGCACTAATAAATGGCGTGTATCACCAATAAAAGGCAAATTATTTATTTGCATTCATTTAATTATTTGAATTTACAATTAAATAATAGTTTTAAACTATCTATACTAAATTTACTTTAGTGTTACTTTATTTCTGAATAAAATACCAATTTTCCTTACATAGATTATTTAACAAGAATTCAGCATTTTTTGGGTCACGTACTTTATTTATTACCCAAAAAAGTTCGGTGTATAATCGATAACTGCTTTCTTTACAATATCCCACGATTTTATACTTGAGGCATAAACCAAATGCATTCTAGCATAACTGTTCCTAGTCCATACAGCGTTGTCCTGCCGAAAACTGTAGCAGAGAGTTAGGATTGTCCTCTCATCAAATGATAGTTTCTAGATATTTTGCCGTTGTTCCCGTCTGCTATACCTGACGTCCTCTTTGGTGAAAGGCACATATTTTGGCATGTCAACTTTGTTTGTATGTTTATTCTTGTTAATCTGATGTACTCAACCTCAGTGTAGCGTCCTATTCATAAATAGAGAATTATTATTGTGTACCCAATGCTATGGAATCCATGCCAGATCTTCTCTGTTCATTTGTATTATATACCTCACTTTTGTATGATGTTATGTTCCTGCCTGAAGTAAATATTGATTGTGGTTGATGCTTGAACTGCGGCTTCAATCTAAACTTTCTGACTTTGAAGATTTATCTCTAAAATAGATCTAATCCTGCTGCCCTTGAATCTTTCAATCTTAGCTTCAGTACCTGCATCCAGGAGTGCCAAGCCCCTTAAATTAAATTGTCCCTATAAGTCCCCTTTTCGTCCTGTAGGAAAAGACCCCAGCCAAACCTTCTTGAACTCCTTTTTTAGTTCCGTTATATCCTGGTCTTCTCCTATTTCTGGTGCTTGATATGCCCCGAAAGTTGATCTTTTAGAATTACTGAGCACTATCTTTCACCTCTACAGTCGAATATTTGACCCGGACACAAAGAATGTGCTGCCGCGCATACTATTAAAATTGCGTTCATATATGCCTCCATTGTCCTCTGCAGAACCACAGAGCCACCCACCTCTCTTTAGATCTCGGGTCTACTAATCTCTTTTTCTAACTAAACCATACACACTCATATAAGCATTATCCACTTATGCTATCTATATATATATAATATATATATCATCTATATATATATCTTGTGATTGGCTCTACAATTAATATAGTGGCGCACAGACGAGTTACCACCTAAAAAATCTTACATTACTAGTGATAATCATAATATGTCCTCTACTAGTAAAATAGAGCCTATCATCTAGTCAAAGCAGTGTGTACAATTATTTTACGAGTTACCAATTTAGGGACCTGGCTGACCGAAGAACTGGTCAAACACATAAGATCAAACGTAGGAACTAATATAACACATTCAAATAACCAATATCATAATCTAGCTCTAAACACGTTAATATCAATCACTAACTCCAAATACTGAATGTTAAACACCAATAATAATTCTTCTCCTATAATATGAAACTAAGTTATTAAGGATACTAAATATAAATACTGAACCAAAATGTATATATGATAATATAACATACCTATTTCTTCCTGTACCGCGTGACTCCTGTACCTTTAAGAGACAAATAATAATGATATTAAATAAGACGAATATTCTCTACGAGTGTAGCTTATGCTGTAAGCTTTTTCGATCCTACTGCCGCAGCCGCCGTCAGAACGCTTTCGAGTTATTGAGAACTATACATGTAAGCATATCGAAACAGTACAGGTAAAATACATGCGTAGAAAGTTTTTCTACTATCAACTCCTTTAGCGACAAAATTATGGCGTAGATGCTCATAGTAGCCCACGAAATACGTACACTACGCGACCTCCAAGTACTTCTAGACTGCAATAATTTAAGTAAAACTTAGAGAGCATCAATATACACACAATATACAAACAATTTACTGAGTTTATACGGACATCCTCGTGCACTATGCGCTCCTATACTATCATATAAGTAAATCCATTCCTAGGCATGGATCAGGGACATTTATTTCCATCTGCTCCGTACGAGCTCTCATTTCAAACAATGAGAGCGGTACCAATAAAACGAACCGTTAGGACCGCACAGCATATAATGGCGTTCCTATAATTGTCAAATCGATCAATCATGCCTCACGCATGTTCCCAACCTCGATCTGAACCATGTAACGACCTCAATACCAACAATACCCCGATACTAGTACCCGCAATAGCCAAGAATTCCCAGCGCCAGGTAAATTACCAGGTTAAACAGACATCCTTCGTCCAAAGCATTACCATAACCACTTCAAGACCCCAGTAGGCGCAATGGCTCAATTTAACGAATTAACATAGTTTTCATTATCCCGCGGTCGATGGCACGTGTAGAGTTGCATCACTTCTGTATATCAAATAAAAATTCGTAAGAGCCGACCGGTGCGAGAGAGAGTCTGAAAAAAGTATGTTGGTTTCGACTTAAGCCTAATATCCACGTGAATATCTTTAGATAATATCTTAATGTGAATAATCAATAAATTCTTCTTAACCCATCATGTTGAAAACAGTTGTCACGCCAGTATCCTGTTAAAATGTATAATCCATCTAAATATATAATCACGGTTTGATGCGACCCTCACGAACACCAACTGTTGCATGATTCATCTACTATTCTATCGAGTGTACAGGATACCGTCCCAATACTTTATCAAGACATTATACTAAAATCCTGCTACATCTGCACAAATTTACTCTTCTTATTCAGTCACACAACTTCTTGAGCATTCCACCACATTGTCTTAACAAAATGAGACAGACGACGTACAGTATAATCATACTTCTATATGTGAAAGCTTATCTGCTTAGCCATAAACTCACTCGAACACAAAAATCATCGAATCCTTTTATTTCTGCGTGTGGCATTCGCTTTTATAATTACCACCGAAGTATACCTTAATGATTACACACTACACATGAGACATAAGACAGTATTCTGATGAACATCGTATTCACTCTTATTAGTATTTACATTCGTCAACCAAAGTTATGTACAACACACGCAACTGATTAAAGACCATTCACTCCACAAAATAAGTCACACCACACCATATTCTGCTGTATCCGGCTATTTTCACCTCGCGCCACTGACCGTTCGATTGTAAGTGATCAGCATATCCAAGTTAATACAGCCTATAACGCCCACGGCTATCTATGAACATCAACCCACCCGCGCTTGTTAGCAGCTACACGAATAATAGTGCATAATATCCGGGAGAGGTCCTCAGAATTTTGGACCACCCTCCGAGATATTCGAACTTGCTACATAAATCACTAATCCAGCAGTAGAACATGAAATGCAGTATCAATTTCTTTGACTGCACAAAAATACCTGTCTACGTCGATTAGTCTACAAGCGATTCCCCAAAATAATTGCCGTGTTGTTCAATACTAGGAGCAATACTTGGCGTACTATCGAAGTCTATAACTTATCTTGATTTGCAATCCCTCTGTCAAAATGTTTACCGAAGAATAAAATTGAACCTGTCGTGTGATTAGCCACTTGTCTCGGAAAGACACCAGATCTATTGTCATTAGCGCCTAAGTACGGCATCCTATGTGGTCCGAACTCCGCGTCCATCTTCCGTCATGCGTGCTCCGTCAACCTTCTTTCTTTAAATCCGCCTAATCTATATATATAAGACTAGTCATAGACTTTCTGCGCTTGCGATGTTTGTAACCACAGATTTCGCCAAGAACATCATTGACGAAAGGCTAGCGTAGTTTGTCATAAATTTTGGCTGACCCCGCGCGCGCATCAGGGCCACGAGCAACGCCCAATAGGGAATATAAATGGTAAGATCCTAATTGCTACTTTGTCCTTGAGCCGTACATGTGGATGAAACGCAAACTTTGCCCAAAAACATTCTGGAAAGGCGGAAAAGGTTTGTATGTAACATTATGGGCTCTGAGTCATCGGCGGCAGCGCCCAAAATACGGGGAAATAAGACAGCGTCCCAAAAATCATCATATCGCCCTACTCTGTCCCTAAGAGTTCTGCTTCGATGAAAACCAAATTTTTGGTCGAGAGAAAGCACTGCCATTGGGGCTAAGAGCCACACCAGGCAAAGTTCTTTAAAGAATTTCGGTCTACCCCCCTGAGGAGACAGAGCGGGCCAGACTACCGCCCAACTAAGAGTTTCAATAGACAACTCAAGTGCGTCTAAATCGCGTAACTATGCACTACGCACGTGTGTCACACGCAATCGGATTGAAACAAAATCTTGGCCCCAAAAACAATCCTTCGGGAGGCAAGGCGCAGAAACTAGCAGTTGTACTAAATCGTTGGCCCTGCTACCCCCGGGCGCCCGGGCAGAGAAGGGGCACGATCCAGGGTTTACGCTATATAGGTGTGTACAAATAGACTGAGCCGGGAAACGTCGTTATGTCTGTAATATTACACGCTACCTGTTTCCTAGAGGTTTCTCTCGAGCAATGAAACCAAATTTGCGCCCAAAAAACATATGCCCTTGGGAAGGGAACAGAGTTGTATGAATTCGGTTCTGACCCCTTGGGGACAGGAAGGGGAAGGGCCCCTAAAAGGTAAATAGAGATCAATCTCTAAATCCGCTACTTGTCCTAGAGTTGGTGCCATGGAAATTGAAACACTATAACACATTTGGCCAGAGAGAAACATCCGTGAGTAATTGGGAAGCGGAACAGTCCCGATTAGTTAATGAAATTTGTGTGTACAATTTTGCTCTTGTGACTTCCCCCGGAGGGCAGGATGGTTCTGATACGTGGATATCTCATGCTGCCCATATTAGGGAAAATTGAGGTAAAACATCTCATATTAATGCGCCGTATTATATATCAATCTAGAGTTTACTACATTGTGCCTTTGTTGAAAGACTTTGACTTTGTCCCAATAAACATTCGCTGGGGAAGCGGAACAGATTTGTATGAGAAGTGTGTCGTGGTCTTGTAAAACCCCTGGAACCAGGGCAGGAGTGTGGTATAAACCACCAATACAGGGAAGATTACTGGTCAATCTAAAATGGTTCTACATTGCGAGTACCAAGAGTGTTTGCCGTGGATTGAAAAAACCCATATAAGATGTGCCAAAAGCCTCCTTGTGGGAGAAAGCCGGAAGCAGAGTTGTTTAGTTGAATTTTGTTACCTAGCCCCCCAAATAGGTGCAAGAGGGAGACGTACAGGGTGCCCCCCCCGTTCTCGACGCTATGCATCAGCATCCCGATGCCACATTTGTAAGCCGAGCCTGTTTGTGTGTACCATATGTAGCCATATGCATGCCCACAAATGTAACCCGGCAGGCCTATTTGTTACATATGATCAGCATGATTGCCACGATTGTAACGAGTGATTTGTGTAGCGTGACATAATTAGCATCGATGCCACCCAACTGTCACATCGCGGGCTGTATTCGTCCCTTGTAGCAATGATCCCACAATGCAACCGGGCTGTTTCGGTTGTTGAGCCCGATTGAATTCCACAATGTAACCGGGCTGTTGTTGTAGCATTGACTGCCACAATTAACGCGCGCTGTTGTTGGCAGCATTGGATTCCACCCAATCGTAACCCGGCGCCTGTTTGTATAGCCATCTGTATGCCCACAATGTAACCCGAGGCCTGCTTTGCTCCTGTAGCATTGACTGCCAGCAAGTACCGGGGCCGTTGTTTGTCTTGTTGAGCATCCTGATTGCCACCAAACTGTAACCGGGCTGTTGTGTGTAGCCACTTTGATGCCACACATGTAACCGGGCTGGTTGCAATAATAAGCCATTGAAAAAAAAAATGTTAAAAAATATAAAAAAAGGGAAGGGAAGGGGCGGGGGGGGGCGTATGGTGGGGGTCGTGAAAGCCATTCGATGCCACAACCTATAACCGGGGCCGACGGTGGTGTGTTCTAGCACTTAACCGCGATGCTGACGCGGAAAGACAGCTCCAGATGCGACATCGGACAAGAAAACAAGCAAACAGCACTTCATGAGATTATAGCACGTAGAAATGGCGGCTCCCGACTGATTAACAGATGACGACCACCAGGATCTATACACTTCAGTGAGTCTATAGCACCTACGAACATGGCCTCCACGCTATCTCACTCACGTAAGACGACAGAATTATAACTCGTCAAGTGAGGAACTCAGTAGCCACGCTAGACATGGGCTCCCAATCAATAACGCACAACACACCACGATACATACTACACATTCCAAGTGAAAAACATAATCAGGCACTAGATAATGCGCACTACCACTATTAGGACACTAGACGCCACCTCACTGATATATTACTACACAACATCCCAGTTAGAATACAGGTAGCGCTGAGCCAGGCTAAGACGCATGATCCGACAGCTGGCGGCGCAGTGGAGAGCGAGCTGCAGCACCCACGGGATACGTATCACGTGTCCAGCTCCAAAAATATGAGCGATACTACGGAACATGGCCTTGCTCACTATTCCTGACCACCTACAGCGGGCACCTACCACATCACTTACTCACCACTTCAGGACCGGTTATAGGCACGGGTAGAAATAGCTCCGACTTCATTTGTGCAGCCCACTACCCCGGACACCACGATCCCTCACCCACACCCTCCCCACAGCTGACCCACCCCCTATACCACTAAGATCAGACTTGCATCCCTCACACCCCCTCCACAGGAACATATCGAACCACATAGCACCAACCTACGGACTAGTATACAACCTCCCGAGTGATGATATAGAACATCAGGAAACAAATGGCTCCATCAATGGAGACACCCCATCTACGGACACCACGATCGGCTCTAATAATAATCGACCACTCTACGCCCTGCTACCTAGGCTGACTGTTCTGCCATGTGAATAAAGCCAAATGCTTGCCAAAACATACTCCTTTAGGAAAGGAACAGACGTTTGTGATAAACTTTTTGGCTCTGGACCCGCCGGAGCAACGGACGGAGCAGGCAGGTGACCCAATAGACGGTGAATTATAGATCTGCACAGTAGTATCATCTATATCATCGCTAACTCTGGTCCTAGAGTTCCTCAGCCCGTGCCGATTGGAACCAAATTTCGGCACAAAAAGCAGCCTTGGGGAAGCGAGCAAAACACAGTTTGTATGAAAGTTCGCAGTTGAACCCTCGCGAGGCAGGGTCCCAATAGCGGGAAATGAACTGAGCGGTAAATAAGCATATAATATCGCTACTCTGTCCCAGAGAAACCCACAACTCTGGCAAAAACATCCATTTCTGCAAAAGCTGAGAACAGAGTTGATATACATTTGCTGTGATCACCGGCCCGCCAGGAGTGGCCGGCCCAATAGGTCAATAGAAGTTAATAAGGTCAATCTATCAATTGCGCCACATGTCCCCTATACCTTCTGCGTGGCCCGATTGACAAAAGCAAATTGCCAAAAACATCGCTTTTTTGAAGTAGCACGTAGACCTTGTATGAATTTTGGTTTGGATCCCCCGGCCAGCTAGGGGCGGTGGTACCAATATGGTAAATAAGTAATTCCTAAATCGCTACTTGTCCTAGAGTTCTGCATGGATTAATCCAAATTGGACCAAAAAACATCATTAGGGGAAAAGGAACAGAGTTTGTTATCCAATTTTGCGGTCTGACCCCGGGTGCAGGCCCAATAGGGAAATAGAGCGCAATCTATATATTGCTTACTTGTCCTAGATTCATGCGTTGGATTGAAACCAAATGCAACAAAAACATCCTTTGGGGGAATGGGGAACAGAATTTGTATGAATTTTTGCTTTAACCCCCGGCGAGAACAGAGGGCCTGGCTCCCAAAGAAAATTAGAAGGTAATCTATAAGATCACTGACTTGTTCCTCAGGTCAGTTCTGCATGGAATTGAAACCAAATTGGCCTTAAAACATAGGGAAAGGGTAACCAGGAGTTTGTATCATGGCTCTGAGTTCCCTAAGGCCAGGAGGAACGTGGCCCCAATAGGGAAATAGAGGTCAATTTATAAATAGCTACTTTGTCTAAGTTCTGCGTGCGATTTGAAATCCCCGAAATTGGCCAATAATAACGATTATTTCTTTGGGACCAGTCATAAATGATTGGTTTGTAAGTAAATCCCTTGGTTCCTAGACCCCTTGGTCAGTGATACGGTGAGCAGGGATCCAATAGATGCGACTAATAAGTAGTAAATTCCTAAATTAACTGCAAAGCTGTATAATCTTGCCCCTTAGAGTTTCTGGCCTATGGATTGAAAACCTAGGTAGATATTCCTAGGCGCGAAGTTACAATCAATCGTATGCGCAGTAATCGGTAGGTACAGAGATATCATCACTGAATGAGAATTTATATCTCGTGGTGTCAGTGTTCATAGTGGA
>SAYR01012949.1:0-64353 GCA_004382745.1 Argopecten irradians irradians | reverse complement strand
TAATAGTGGAGCCATTTCTAGTGCTATATCACTGAAGTGTATAATCGTGGTGTCAGGTGTTAATAGTTGAGCCATTTCTAGTGCTATATCACTGAAGTGTATAATCGTGGTGTCTAGTGATAATAGTGGAGCCATTTCTAGTGCTATATCACTGAAGTGTATAATCGTGGTGTCAGGTGTTAATAGTGGAGCCATTTCTAGTGCTATATCACTGAAGTGTGTTGCTTGTTTTTTGTGATGCACTGAAGCTGTTTCGTAGATCGCGGTTAAATGCTAGAACAAACCGTCCGGTTATATTGTGGCATCAATGCTAGAACAAATAGCCTTCTTATATTTTTTCATCAATGCTATACAAACAGCCCGGTTACATTGTGGCATCAATGCTACAACAAACAGCCCGGTTACATTGTGGCATCAATGCTACAACAAACAACCCGGTTACATTGTGGCATCAATGCTACAACAAACAGCCCGGTTACATTGTGGCAACAATGCTATACAAACAGCCCGGTTACATTGTGGAATCAATGCTCCAACAAACAGCCCGGTTACATTGTGGCATCAATGCTACAACAAACAGCCCGGTTACATTGTGGAATCAATGCAACAACAAACAGCCCGGTTGCATTGTGGAATCAATGCTACAACAAACAGCCCGATTACATTGTGGCATCAATGCTACATATGTACAACAAACAGCTCGGTTACAATGTGGCATCGATGCTACATATGTACAACAAACAGCTCGGTTACATTGTGGCATCAATGCTACATATGTACAACAAACAGCTCGGTTACAATGTGGCATCGATGCTATGCCATACTCGAGAACCACGTACTATTGTGTAACACCACTATATCTGTACCGAGTATTTTATACTGTTAACACCAGAGCACCCAAGTATAAATTTCGCTACACCAGAGCATATATAATGAACCAAATTTATTAAATCGACAATTACTCGTGTTGCTGCATTGAACCGTGTCACATAACACATCGCCTGAACAACTAAAGTGTGTTCCGGAATTGCTCCGGTTCCGTGATTAGTCGTAGTTATTGCTGATGTCAGCTCTCCCGAGTTACACAAGTCTAAATCAAATTCATTATTGATTGAATGTTCCTTTGATAATGGTATCATCAGCCCCTGTGAAAAAGCTGTGTCTTACTGTTTAATCAGTTGCAGTACCATTTTTTCAGATATACGAAGCGCGAAGTTCCAAAAGAAAGGAGGACATTTTAGTTAGGACTTTGTTTACTTTTTAATCATTTCTACATTTACAGTATGAAAATGTCCATAACATATCGTACACGCAATAGACCTTTTATTGTTTTGATGCTGAGCAGAATAGACAGTTACTTCTAACTAAATCTATCAAATAATCCGCCTGATATCCAGTGATTTCGCCCGTTTAATATTTTTTGCATATGTCTCTATGACCTGGAGCGATTTTTTCATCGGCTTGAAATTCATTGTGACGTCAGGACTGAAACGACGTCACAAAAAGTGACGTGATATTAGGAATTCGAGGAAGGCGAGACATAATGGCGGAATCCGCTGAATGCATTCTTTGAAATGTAAGTTGATGTAGACATGCCAATGCTCGTAAAGGGCCAAGGGCCTTAACGGTCATCTGACTATCATGGCAATAGTCATATAGAAAATTAATAAATATGGCGCCATGGTGGCACTCTTGGATTTCAGATCAATCCCAAAAATAACAACTCTTTGTCGGGACTATGTCAGGATCATTTAAGGCAAGTTTCAGCCAAATCGAACTGGTAGAACTTGAGAAGAAGTTCAAAACGTTTTTTCAAAATGGCTGCTATGGCGGTCATCCTGGATTTCGAATCGACCCAAAAATAACAACACTTTGTCGGGACCATGTCAAGATCATTTCAGGCAAGTTTCAGCCAAATCGAACTTGAAAAGAATTTCAAAATCTGAAAAGTTTACGAACGGCGGACGACAACGGGCAAAACGTGATTATAGGTCTTCCTGACTGACCTAAAACATTTTTGACTTGTTTCGTAAAATTACACATGAAATTAACTTGTTCATTACATAAAACACGTAAAGGGACGATCCGATTCTTGGTGTATGTGATGTCAGGTGTAGGATGTTTGTTTGTTTGATTAATTAACGTCCTATTAACAGCTATGGTCATGTAAGGACGGGCTCCCATGCATGCGGTGTGTAACGTGTGTGTAGTGCGAGGTGCGTGTTTTGGGAGACTGCGGTAGGAATGCATGCCCTCTATCTAGATGTGTTTTTGTTTCATTTCCCCATAACACAAGTGCATGTATTTATATGTCAGCAAAACATTAAAATGTATAGCCGTAAACCATTTACTATTAAGCTTCAAACTGTTAAAAGTTATGAAAGATCATCGTGATATCAGATAGTAACACCAACATCGTAAAACATTACTCATATTAATGTGTTTTAATTTGAAATAATTAAGTTTTATGTAAGGAAGTATTTAACTCGTTGTGTACAGCATCGATACTTTTTTGAAACTCAGGTCTGCAGTGATGTTAGGCTAAAAATTGTGATGGGCTGAAAGTCCGACAAATGATATAGTATTGCCATGTTAACGGCCGACAGTTTTGGCAGAGATTGGAAAGTGTCTGGTGCAGGCTACCGTCTAGTAAAAGAGATACGTCTAGTAAAAGAGATACCGTTATTTATGTATCTACTGCTGAGAGTTTAATGTTCACTATTGATCCAGAGAGTCTAGATTCCACATTGAATTTTAGGTTTTACATTGATCCAGGGAGAGTCTATATTCTACATTGGTTTTAGGTTTTACATTGACCCAGGGAGAGTCTATGTTCTACATTGGTTTTAGGTTTTACATTGATCCAGGGAGAGTCTATATTCTACATTGGTTTTAGGTTTTACATTGATCTAGGGAGAGTCTATATTCCACATTGATTTTGCATTGATCCAGGGAGAGTCAATATTCCACAATGGTTTATCCATGCAAAGTATATATTCCAAACTGGTTTTAGGTTTTACATTGATCAAGGGAGAATCTATATTCCACATTGGTTTTAGGTTTTACATTGATCCATGCAGAGTCTATATTCCAAACTGGTTTTAGGTTTTACATTGATCAAGGGAGAATCTATATTTCACATTGGTTTTAGGTTTTACATTGATCACGAGAGAGTCTATATTCCACAGTGGTTTTGCATTGATCCAGGGAGAGTCTATATTCCACAGTGGTTTTGCATTGATTCACGGAGAGTCTATATTCCACATTGGTTTTAGGTTTTACATTGATCCATGCAGAGTCTATATTCCGAACTGGTTTTAGGTTTTACATTGATCGAGAGTCTATATTCCACATTGGTTTTAGGTTTTACATTGACTCAGGGAGAATCTATATTCCACATTGGTTTTAGGTTTTACATTGACTCAGGGAGAATCTATATTCCACATTGATTTTAGGTTTTACATTGACCCAGGGAGAGTCTATATTCCACATTGGTTTTAGGTTTTACATTGACCCAGGGAGAGTCTATATTCCACAATGGTTTTAGGTTTTACAATGATCCAAGGAGAATCTATATTCCACATTGGTTTTAGGTTATACATTGATCCAGGGAGAGTCTATATTCTACATTGGTTTTAGGTTTTACATTGATCAAGGGAGAGTCTAGATTCCACATTGGTTTCAGGTTTTACATTGATCTAGGGAGAATCTATATTCCACATTGGTTTTAGGTTTTACATTGATCAAGGGAGAGTCTATATTCTACATTGCTTTTAGGTTTTACATTGATCCAGAGAGTCTATATTCCACATTGGTATTAGGTTTTACATTGATCCAGGGAGAGTCTATATTCTACATTGGTTTTAGGTTTTACATTGTTCCAGAAGGTTGCTATTCAATAATGGTTTTAGGTTTTACATTGATTCAGGGAGAATCTATATTCTACATTGGTTTTAGGTTTTACATTGATCCAGGGAGAGTCTATATTGTACATTGGTTTTAGGTTTTACATTGATCCAGGGAGAATCTATATTCCACATTGGTTTAAGGTTTTACATTGATCCAGGGAGAGTCTATATTCTACATTGGTTTTAGGTTTTACATTGATCCAGAGGGTCTATATTCCACAATGGTTTTAGGTTTTACATTGACCCAGGGAGAATCTATATTCTACATTGGTTTTAGGTTTTACATTGATCCAGGGAGAGTCTTGATTCCACATTGGTTTTAGGTTTTACATTGATCCAGGGAGAATCTATATTCCACGTTGGTTTTAGGTTTTACATTGATCCAGGGAGAATCCAGGGAGAAACTAATGTAGAATATAGACTCTCCTCTCCCTGGATCAATGTAAAACCTAAAACCAATGTGGAATATAGACTCTCCCTGGGTCAATGTAAAACCTAAAACCAATGTAGAATATAGACTCTCCCTGGATCAATGTAAAACCTAAAACCAATGTAGAATATAGATTCTCCAGATCCAGAGGGTCTATATTCCATAATGGTTTGAGGTTTTACATTGACCCAGGGAGAGTGTATATTCCACATTGGATTTAGATTTTTATGATTAGAACTAAATTTACTGCATATTCCAACCTCTCACGAAGGAAAAGAGTGGCCAATAAATCCCTTGCTGACACAGTCGAGTCCACACATAATCCCCTTTCATGGCCAATCAGGATTACATGACCATGAAAGGGGCTGTACATTTATTCAGTCAACCATGGTAACAAATACTGTAAAAGAGGGGAGATAATCATTACCAGCCTTGTTATATTGATTAAATCAATCAACAGACCAAATAAGCAATGCTGATAAGATTTGTAAAACGACATTGTAATAAGAAAATAAATTTCAAGTTATGAACATCAAAAGGCTTAATTAATTAAGTTTTCACTTAACATACGAAAGCTGAAACTTAATAGCTTTGTAAAGAAAAGTTTAAACTCTTTAGGAATCTCTATACCAACAAATGGCACTTTGAAATTAATATATGCATTATATCAGTTGAACATATGAAATTGATTTAAAATACAATTTACTTACATTCAATGTTTCCGACAATTTTTTCATTTGCTTATTTTTCTTCCAATCGTTGAACCGAGCTTGACAATAATCCAATTGTTTCATACTGTACATATGCGGATTCCCTAAAATGTTTGTATGCAGCATTTCCCAAAGTCAAAGGTTTTATCACGACACATAGCAAAATCCTTGTAATTCTTACGATAGGTAATGACAAACTGATGCATTTATATTGAGCCAAGATTCCCTAGTACCGAAAAGTGCTCACAAGCATAATATACTTTTAAATCAAATGGAAAACATTTGGATAGTAGGGTATAGGGATGAAAGGGTGTGTATTTTTCAATCAACCAGTCTTTTTGTTCGAGGTTAAGAAGCATACAGTAAGTCAGTTATTGCATGATTTCTTGTCACTCAGGACTAATTGGCCC
The DNA here is from genome assembly GCA_004382745.1 of Argopecten irradians irradians. Lineage (NCBI taxonomy): Eukaryota > Metazoa > Mollusca > Bivalvia > Pectinida > Pectinidae > Argopecten > Argopecten irradians. The sequence continues at coordinate 58,895 of SAYR01012949.1, read as the reverse complement.
CTGGCTTCTCTCGGGTGCAATACATCCCATATTATTCGATAGCTATGCAATGACCTTTACTAACTGTTTACACAGGTAAATCATGTTTACTGCATATCTCAAAATAAATATCTTACTGCATACCTCCAACCTCTCACAAAGAAAAAGTATGGCTAATAAATATCTTACTGCATAACTCCAATCTTTCACAAAGAAAAAAATATGGCTAATAAATATCTTGCTATCACAGTTAAGTTCAAATATAATTCCCTTTCGTGGCCAATCAGGATTATTACATGTAAGGGGCTGGACTTGTGTGCAGTCGACCATATTAACACATGCTGTAAGAGAGTGGAGATAGTCATTACTCATCTTGTTCTAATAATTAGGTCTATCAATAGACCGACTAACCAATGCTGATAAGATGTGTAAGCAGACAATGCAATAAGGAAATCACATTTATTTAAATGAATATCAAAAAGCTTCATTAATTAATGTTTTGATTAATTATCATATGACAGTTGAAAAGTTACCTCAAAGCGTTGTAAGTTTTTAACTCTTCATGAACTTTTATATCAACAAATGATACTTTGGAATTGATATATACATTCCATCAACTGCAATAATCGTTACTTATTTTATGGTCTAATGAACACTTACAGGTAAGGTGTAAGTATAGATACATTTGCATTATATTTGCTATATAGTAGTTTACATGACCGTCGAATCAGAATGGCTGTAGCATGCGGTTATGGTGATAATCAATCATTATAAATTACACATAACTACCCTAAATGTTCTAATAGGCATCAAATGAATATATTTCTTGTGTGGAAATTCCCGATGTCAGTATATTGTGACCGGGTGGGGTGTGTTGCTTGGTGTCTTCGGCGGTATGATTAAGTGGTATAACACTATAAAAAGAGCAAGAGTTCCATGTACAGAAAGACACAACACGATGGGAGGCCGTCTCTAAATGGTCTTGGTTGTTAATAGGACGTTACACACACAACACATCACATACAGGAGAGGCCGTCCTTAAATGACCCTGGTTGTTAATAGGGCGTTACACACACAACACATCACATACACGGGAGGCCGTCCTTAAATGACCCTGGTTGTTAATAGGACGTTACACACACAACACATCACATACAGGAGAGGCCGTCCTTAAATGACCCTGGTTGTTAATAGGACGTTACACACACAACACATCACATACACGGGAGGCCGTCCTTAAATGACCCTGGTTGTTAATAGGACGTTACACACACAACACATCACATACAGGAGAGGCGGTCCTCTTAAGACCCTGGGTTGATTAATAGGACGATTACAACACACAACACATTCACTACACAGAGAGGCCGTCCTTAAAATGACCCTGTTGTTAATTAGGACGTTTACACACACAACACATACATACAGCGAAGGCCGTCACTTAAATGACCCTGGTTTGTTAATAGCGTTACGACACACAACACAATCACATACACGGGAGGCCGTCCTTAATTAAATTGACCCTGGTTGTTAATAGGACGTTACACACACAACACATCACATACACGGAGGCCCGTCCTTAAATGACCCTGGTTGCTTAATAGGGACCGTTACAGCAGCACACACCACATCACTACAGGAGAAGGCCGTCCTTAAATGAAACTGCTTGGTGAATAGGACAATTTGATAAACCATACAAACTAAAGCAAAAGAGCCAAATAATTTCCTGGAAACCAAATCCATGATTGAACGGAACACCCAATAAACAATGGATGACGGCACATGTTTTTTTTTAATTTCCCTAAGGCAGTTCTGGTTTCATTTCTGTACTTCTGACTTTTGGTCAGACCTCTGAAATCATTTCTTATTTGCGAGTGATGATATTAAGATTATGAAGAATATTATGATGTCGCTCTAACTCATATTCCAGATACTTTCGCGTTGGATTAAGTTACTTCATATTCAGATACTCGCGTTGGGATTAAGTTACTCATATTTCAAATACTTCCGCGTTGGGATTAAGTAGTTTCCACAATTGCCTTTACATTACTAATGAATTTGTATAAATCACGCATGAACCAATGATTAAACTATGTTACTTTTTAATAATTTCAAATGTTCAACATCATTAATCGCACCTCGGACGGATAATGAGTCCCCAATAAGATTGGCGGAAGCCGTCACGTGGTGACCCCTATTACATAATAGGGGGTCAGTTAAATTTTTTATGGTGCAACATTGGCGGCTGGTCCGCCCTCTTCAAAATTTTAAATCATTTCTTCAACAAATACCACTTCATTACCGTATTAAAACTATATATTACTTGTTGAATTTTTGTGTGAAAATAACATTAATCGTATTTAATACTTCAAATTACAGTGATATGGTTTTTTTAAATACGAGTCTTGCGTTCCCATACGCCAGTTCGAAAGTTGATGACGCGCTGAAAGTCAAACCGTAAGATTTCAAGGTTTTTAGACTGTGATTAAAAACAAATGAAGGTGTGCGTACCTACAGATCAATCTTCACCTCTACAATCAATTTTATCGGCATAACTTTTAAGTGAATTATCTCAGCGAAATGCACAGTCCATGATCAAGGAGATTGTGCGTAAAATGTTAGATGGATGTTTGTGTCACTCTTATTATAATAACGACTTACAGACGGTCTGGATGTCGTAAGGAGGTAGGCCTAACTGGTGCTCACAAGGAATGTCGAAATTATTGTTAATTTATGAAATTATTCATTTATTATCTGCAGGTTCCCTTTATAATAGTATATTTGAAAATTCTTGAAAGATAATAACTAGATAAATAGTTGGCCTTATTATTTAAAAGTGCGGATTGTTGTTATCATTTACGTGCCGTATGATTGTAGTTTGATTTCAGATTCTTGACAACAAATAGGAAACAAAAATTTATTAACAAATAAATGGTCCATCGATGCGATAAATTCATATTATAGTCAGTTACTGACCCCCTATAAAGGCATAGAGGGTCAGTAAGAAGTATAGGAGGCTCGGGCTACGCCCTCGCCCCCTATAAATCTTACTGACCCTCTATGCCTTTATAGGGGGTCAGTAACTGACTATATAACTAATAATATCGTAGCTATAAAAGAAAGGAGAGAGGAGGTTTCTAGTCTTTATTGGACAATGTCGCTTTTCAGAACACAACCTATTTATTTGGAAAATATTTAGATAATTGAAATCCACAATGAACGTCTTAAAGGTTTAATTAAGAAATGCTTCACACGGTTTATTTAAAACAAAATGCCGGGAGGTAGTATTCAAAGTATAGATGATTTCAACTGTTTAAGTCACAGAATTGTTTGAATCTCGATTTTCTCCATTTTGTAAACGTTTGACAATATAGCATTGCTTCAATAGAAAATGGTAGATTCCCATTATTTGAGGGATATCAAGAATACAAGACTATCTATTGATTTTAACAGATACAACTTGCTAAAACACGAAAAGAGCATTAAAATCCAACAAATGTGGACGAACGGAGTTATTCTCGCTCCTGTTTAAAGTGATTTCTGATCACAATCGTTAGATGTGACGTAGAATTCCTGTCAGAGCAGCGTAGTCTATTTAGCGTCACTTAAAAGCTTGAAGTAATCCGCTTCAGAATGAATTGATGACAAGCAGAGAAGATCAAAACTTAAAACATGTTACACAGGCATATTGATACTTTCAAAGCTATGCCATTTTATCTATTTGACGGGCACACAAACTCCAAGCTTACCAAGGCGATAAAATCTATATTGAAAGTAATTGATCATTGAGTATTTTAGAACACATGCATAATAAAGGGTATGTGTGCGATATGTTTAATAACTGGCATTGATATATTTCAACTTCACCTTCATACCCCCTATTTATAATATCATCGATAGTGAAATCTTATGACGATGCCCACATGAAAAAAAAGTATTTTCCGTATGTTCGTATTGATGCGATAGATTTTTCTGACAATCCTACAACTTTTTGGACATATACTAGGCTTTAACAGAGATCTCGTATTCTGCGCTCAGAATCAAAGTGAGTGGACCGACTGGTTAACATGTTCTGAGAGTATAGTCTACTAGCAAGCGTAATGGAATTGAAAAAGAGATTATTTTAGGCAGATGGACCACGACCAAACTGTTGTCACCCAAAAAACAAACCACAGCAACACATCGCCTGCTTATGGAGTTAAATAACATTGCTCCAGAGCGCCTGGTCTCGAAATCAATATTTGTTTTGGGTTATCGATACAAATATGTTCTTTTGGTGTCGAATATATTCGGTTCTATTTTATATTGACATAGTTATTGTGATTATGCTTGAGTTCTATCAATCATGTATCTGCATCTGTAGTTAGAATAGTTCATACAAATTAATCTATATACCAAACGATAATTCAGTCCTTCAATACTTAAAAAGTTATATAGTGTAGGACTGACTTTTTTGTCATAAATAAAAGACGGAAATAAGACATGCACGTTGTTAAAGTCACACGCAGAGCGTTCAAGACTAGGTAAATCATCTGTCGTATCCAGAAAACTCGGCCAGCAGTACGACGTAATAATTATGATAGTTCCTACGTATTCCCGACATCGATGATAAAGATGTCTCTAATAATTGTGCAAGAGCCAAAGTCCAACAAGGGATATCGTATTCCTATCAATTCATAGAGTGATAATCAAACAAAATATAATAAAGTATGAACCACAACTTAACATGGGCGAGCGCTCAACTCGAGGCGGTGGTTTGCTCGTTTAATTAAATTTACAACCAGGGTCATTTAAGGACGACTTCTGATGTACGCAGTTTGTTTTTTGTGTGCAGTGTATGGTGTGTGTTTCGGGAGACAGTGCATGGTGTGTGTTTCGGGAGACAGTGCATGGTGTGTGTTTCGGGAGACTAAATTATGTTCATGTTGTATCATCTGGTAATAGCGGACCTCTTGTTCTTTTTATAGTGCTATATCACTAAAGCATGCCGCCAAAGACACCAAACAACACACCCCAACTGGTCACATTATACTGACAATAGACAAACCAATCGCTCCACTCCTTTACTGCTGAGCACTAATCAGCAGGGGACAGAACCCTGAGCATACCTCACAGGGGCGGTCAACCGACGGCTATAGTGAGGCGGTATCAGCAGGACGTTAGGAAGAAACATTATATCGGTCGCCAAGATATAGGGAGGCTAGATTCGATCGGGAGGAATATCAATTTTTCTGTGAATGCAATTTCGCTTTTTTCTTTAATTTAACAACAAAATCCTTTTAGTTCTACAAAACGAGACGACAAATGATTGTGTATTAAATTTCTTGCAAGCCATTTGTCATTTGATTGAGCTTCTATTGTTGCTAGTCATTAATTTCTTAAAGAAATAATCAAGTTACCAAGCTGGTGATATAATTACTTAACTTTGAGATATGCGCTCGCCCTGTCAGGAAGGGCTCAAAGTTCCATGGCAGAGATACACCGTTACCTTTGAAAGTTAGACGACTGATTTGGCCGTTTCCGGATTTAGCGAGTTGATAGTACTATAAAAGTGTCATTAGTTTAATGAGCCAAAATGAATATACCTCAGCCTCCCAAAATATACAGACATTCACGTACGTACCGCACACGGGAGAGCCTATCCTTAAATGACCATGGCTGTCAGTAGGACATAATAAACTACTTCTATTACAATGTTCGTGATCAAAGAAGGATACTTACGTGCCAAACAATCTTCTTCTCCGGCAAACACAAAGTAAACCATGATGAGAACTGCAAAGAACATAGGAAAGGTTTATGAGTTCATCAAACTATTAACAGATCCAACATTCCAAATACGGTTATTTGCGGAAATTGCACATCCAAATAAGTTATGCACGCGTAAAATATGATATTCCCTGTATTCAAACCAGTACGTATTCAATATATCGCTGGACAGGGGGATTTCACTTGCTGAAACGCCATGTGCGTTTTGAAAATTATGATACGGTCTTCCGACTGTGGAATGTTGAAGGCCTCCAGGCTGCTGTTAATACCCCGTAAGTGACAATAGTTATGTCTCGGTCTATAGCTAATACAAATGTATGTGATGCAAATCAATCACAATTTAAATGTGTAACACAGACATGCAATCACACATGTTGTTTAATGTCAAGTTAGTTCGTCACTGGTAGATACTACTTTTCGCAGCGAACTACCTAACTAATCCCATCCGACTTAGAAACACAAAAGACGAAGCGTTTGTAAAATCTTATTTGTCCTCTATTTTTTTCTTCTTTTGAAGCAATTAAGAAGACAGCGTTGATGAAGCCCTATCGTGGGGAAGTGCCGGGTATATAAGTCTCGGGCCGTGCCAACAGTCTGTTGGTAATGCATTAGATCTGTTAGGCTGTGTGTGAACTGTTCACAAAAATCGATAAGACTACACATAGGTTACGACAGAGAACCAGGTTTTACGACAAACCGAGGACGCACATATATATACATATCTATATAACCAATGTCTCTTTCGGAAAAGTCGGTCACATAAACCGAGGTCTGGTTGTCTACCAAATATTACCGCGTTGTTGAGTTTCCTTACTAAGTAGTAGGATTATTGCACTGTACAAATTTCAATACAGCTATATTTGGATAAGTTTGATTTATTTTTATTTACCGCTTACGCTTAGTAAAGATCATGTCGTATTCGGTTTGAATGTGAAGATGTGAAGAAAGGTGGCATAACAGAGGAAATGCAATACCTATATGATTTTAATATTGCATTTAAAGACGGAAGGCTACTTGTAGAATGTTGAGGCACGCCGCATATGCCACCTTTTGTTTCTACTTATAAAACATCACTTCAGAGTAATCTTGGTGTAATACAAAGATTGCTTAACCTTTGTCGTCCTGATTACATTGTTTGGTTGTTTATGATAGGTTTAATGTCACAATAGGGTCATTCAAAGACGATCTTCCATGTGTGTAATGTGCTGTGGTGTGTGCCTTCCATGTGTGTAATGTGCTGTGGTGTGCCGTCCATGTGTGTAATGTGCTGTGGTGTGTGCCGTCCATGTGTGTAATGTGCTGTGGTGTGTGCCATCCATGTGTGTAATGTGCTGTGGTGTGTGCCGTCCATGTGTGTAATGTGCTGTGGTGTGCCGTCCATGTGTGTAATGTGCTGTGGTGTGTGCCGTCCATGTGTGTAATGTGCTGTGGTGTGTGCCGTCCATGTGTGTAATGTGCTGTGGTGTGTGCCGTCCATGTGTGTAATGTGCTGTGGTGTGTGCCTTCCATGTGTGTAATGTGCTGTGGTGTGTGCCTTCCATGTGTGTAATGTGCTGTGGTGTGTGCCTTCCATGTGTGTAATGTGCTGTGGTGTGTGCCGTCCATGTGTGTAATGTGCTGTGGTGTGTGCCGTCCATGTGTGTAATGTGCTGTGGTGTGTGCCTTCCATGTGTGTAATGTGCTGTGGTGTGTGCCTTCCATGTGTGTAATGTGCTGTGGTGTGTGCCTTCCATGTGTGTAATGTGCTGTGGTGTGTGCCGTCCATGTGTGTAATGTGCTGTGGTGTGTGCCTTCCATGTGTGTAATGTGCTGTGGTGTGTGCCTTCCATGTGTGTAATGTGCTGTGGTGTGTGCCTTCCATGTGTGTAATGTGCTGTGGTGTGTGCCGTCCATGTGTGTAATGTGCTGTGGTGTGTGCCTTCCATGTGTGTAATGTGCTGTGGTGTGTGCCTTCCATGTGTGTAATGTGCTGTGGTGTGTGCCGTCCATGTGTGTAATGTGCTGTGGTGTGTGCCGTCCATGTGTGTAATGTGCTGTGGTGTGCCGTCCATGTGTGTAATGTGCTGTGGTGTGCCGTCCATGTGTGTAATGTGCTGTGGTGTGTGCCGTCCATGTGTGTAATGTGCTGTGGTGTGTGCCGTCCATGTGTGTAATGTGAAATATAATTTGAAATATTTAAGACAGCATTATAAATGACAGATGTTCTCATTATAAAGGTCGTTTCTTGTATTTGAAAGTGATTAAGTTAAACAGTTGGAATAAACCACATGCGCTTCGGTGTAAATACTGTTAAATGAGTGATGTAACCAACGAGTGACTACGCATTATACAGATATATTAAAACAAATGCAGCATGTGAAACAGAATGGACGGTGTAATTAAACTGGAAGGACCTTCAGAATGGACGGTGTAATTAAACTAGAAGGACCTCCAGAATGGACGGTGTAATTAAACTGGAAGGACCTTCAGAATGGACGGTGTAATTAAACTAGAAGGACCTCCAGAATGGACGGTGTAATTAAACTAGAAGGACCTTCAGAATGGACGGTGTAATTAAACTAGAAAGACCTCCAGAATCGCCCATGTAAGAACTTCTCGGCCTGCAAACAGTAAAGCGGAAATTTGGTGTCAAGTGCAATTATAGTCTTTTACACATAGAAGTAATTGATTTCGACCAAATGTAAATCGAATACTGATGAAAATTGTCCCAGTCTTTCAACATGCATAAAGATATCCGATCTTAGTTAGAATTATACCTGCAGCCCCCATTACATGATTATAAAAGGAGACTAAATTTGGGATCTAATCTTTCCTTTATCCCTTATTTGCTTTCTTTTTCCTAACGTCTCCTTTGACTCACTTTTGATCCTGTGTTACGCTCGTCCATGAAGAAGGTTATGTCACCTGACCAGGACACACCATAGTCAATAACAGTGGTAGCTACTGCTCCTGTTTAGCACTCCGAGAATCATATGTCAACTACCGAAGACCCGTACACACGTGTCCATGTCAGTGTAAAAACCTTGTGTATATTGAAGTATGTTATTTAGTTAGTATTGGACATATTTTGGGGTTTAGCTGACAATACATTCATGTATTAATTCAATGATTCTTGTTAAGTGAGTGCAGTGTTCATTTTTAGTTTGACATTGTTAGTTGCAATATCGGGACATATGTATTTGAGACCAGATATGTGTAGAAATGCGCACGTGTGTCAAACCCCGTGTCTTATGTAACATGCGATCGATGACAACGTTTATTGTATTACAAAATTAACAACTCAAGTAAGAGTAATCAAATTACTGGGTCTCTTCCAGATCATTTGAATGTTTGAAAATTCGAGAGATATCTTTGAGCATCAATCGGATAAAGATTTCATTCATAACGCAATTCGTAATACGTTCATCGGAATCACATGAATGTTTGAATATAATGAGATTACTGCAAAGCATCACATCCATGATGATTTTACCTAAAAGCATACATATAAATAAAAAATGACCTTGTCATAGTGCAGGCCGAAAGTTGAAGATAGGCACAACACGAACCTACTGCAGTCTCCCAAAACACAAACTATCTCACATATGTAACACACCGTAAGTATGAGAGTTCGGCCTGTAAAAATCTCGGCTGTTGAAAGTAAGTCAATCTAATCAGCCAGCCCTTAATGCAAGGAAATACGAACATACCGCTAGTAAACCTGCATACATGTTATTTGGTTTATTTAAGTTATCCCGATTTCATCAACCAAATTATATTTTATAGTTTATATATATATGTGTATTATCGAGTAGTTTTCATTTGAACACCAAGGATTTTTGTATTTTAATGTAGACATTATTCTCTTTCAACAATCATGGTTTCATTTTTGTGTTCAACATCGGTTGATGCACTATTGTGTTTTATTTCTTTTTAACAACCACAACACTAAGAAACACCACATGAATATAGCGCAGTCACCCAAGGCATACATACACGCGACATATTGCATATAGATTAAAGGACGTTCAGCCTAGCAAACCTAACCAGATTATTTGTGACTTTCTCTCCATACTTATATCAACTAAATACTAAAATATCATCTCTACATCTTCGCCATAACAGATCAGTTACGTTTCACCCCGTGGTTTCGTATCTAAGCAACCAACCAATGCTCATGAATCCAGGAAGAAATCTCGAGACAAACAAATTCAGATTTCGTCGCTATGAGTGAGTAGTTTGACATGATTTTAGATTTGTGTATTGGACGTGACTTCTACCGTGCCACACTGCGTGGAGGACGTATTTAGATCAGCGATGTGAGGTGCTAATATATCAGTGTTGTTTCTGCCAATAGTTTGATCCCTTGGGGTTTGTAATGTACTTGGTTTGGCCCAATGAACTCAATGTAGATTTCTAAAATAAGAATCGGAGATCGATGGATGTCCGTCTAATGAGCCCTGTGTTGTCTTTTGCCCCTATGCTGTTCCCGAGCGCTTCATTATCTCACTTGTTTGACATTCGGCTCCCAATCTTGTCCACGACACAATAACAACGATTTCGTCTTAATTTGTCCAATTAAAAAAGTAGGTCAACGCATTTTCGACTTTCATACATTGTACTGGGAACGCGTGTATCAGTGGAGTTAATGTATTCTTTCAGGAATCCAAAAAGATATAGAATAAAAATGAGAAAATTGTTTTTAAAAAAACTGATAAATGACGAATAGTTATGGAACCGTTACAATGATCTAACATTTGGTTACAATATTGCATCTTCTGTTACATTTGCAAGAAGTGATTTAGAGAATTGTTGAAAACAAGGTTCTGTGTCATAATCATGAAGTTATTTTCAATCATTTAACAAGTGTCAGATGCCCAGTAGTTTAACATCCCAGTTATCATTAGGCCACACAGCCTAGTATCCAGCGTCTTGTTCGTTCAGCACAGAGATCAATAAAACTTGTACCATTACGAAATGCATTAGGACATTTATCATTGTTGTCATTCACATTTTGGTTGCGTGATTTTTAGGCCCTTGTGTCAAAACACGAATAAATGTCAAGCCCACAGAAAACGAAAAAGTGGCCTTGTTGGTGATGGCGTGAGAAACCTTGAAAATCTGGAACCCTACATAAGGCAGCATCGTTATAACTAGATCTAATCTCTGTATTTTACTTATCTAAATGCCGCCTTTATCTACTAATCAGGGACATCTTGTTTATGTTTCATTGCTTTCAATATACTTAAACATTCTTATATCTATATAAATAACACGAGTCGACATTCATGCGCGGAATAGGCTCAATTTACATTATGTCTACAAATTTAGGGTCGATATTTTCTCCAAATATACCAAAACGCTTTATGAAATATGACTACCAACAAGCTAGTCTGTACAATAACATTCCATATGTAATCCATTTTCCTTATACACGCATGCACACGTCTGCTACGGCCCAGGCAGAAGAATACATGTCTGTCACAGGGGAATTTTACGAGCTCTGGCCAGCAGACCGGAAGATTTGGTGGCCCCCAGCGGATTTATGAGAAGTAAAATCCCGGCCTATCCCTTCATCGATAAAACCGACTCGTATTGACTAATGAATGATCCGTCTCAGACTTTCCAAATGTCATCAGTGTATCATATTTCAAACACCGACAAGAATTTCCTCAAAGACTTATTTTTGAAAACGTGTCAGGTAAAATGCTGGTGTTGGCTGGAACATAAAAGATTACTTGTTTTTTGTCAAGATGGTGTCCTAAAAATACACGTTTGATTAAACAACGATGCTATTTAACATCATATCTCTCTTAGTGTTTTTCAATGCTAAGTTTCAGAGAAGAAGTTGTTTGTATGAAAGTCGCCCATATTGACCCATTTTGGCCCCGCCCCTCAGGCCCCCGGGGTTTCAGTCCCCAGATTTGAACATTTTTTAATCCCCATCCTATGAGGATGCTCTATCCTATGTTTAGTTTCAGAGAAGAAGTCGTTTATATGAAAATAGGCAAATTGACCGTTTTGGCCGCGCCCCTCAGGCCCCCAGGGGTCAGTCCCACTATTTATAAGAATGCTACTAATGCATTATGAATGCTATTTCATGCTTAGTTTCTTAGTTTCGGGTCAGCCCGACCAGTTGTACAATTAACAGTCAGTACTCCTATGGAATGCTACCAGTCAAATTTTAAGTGAAGTAGATTGTTGACGGACGCCGCAGTATCGCATAGGCTATCGGACCAGGTGAGCTAATTATACTGGGTATTTCTGGGTTCCTTATCGCGAAATTGTTCCTTTTTATAGACCAAGGTCGATGCTATCAGTGTACTGGAAGGCGTTCCAGTAGAGTCATAATCAGCTCCCGGATTGTATATTCAAATAACAACGCGTTGCGTAAAACGAGATCACAACAAGCCATAAGCAGAATGCTTTCTGCCATACTCATTGCTCCCCAGAGGACGTTTTTTATTGATTTCCGGTTATCGTTTCGTGCCAGGCCTTATTAAGATAAGAGCGCCCGATTTAATAGAGACATTCTTTCTAACCGTTTTATTGTCATATTTCTTCTGGGTGTACTTGTTTAGCTCCGCTCCTTCTAAACTGCACATGTTACGAAGCAATGCTGAACGCAGTATTTGATATATTGCCTCGTTTTATTGGTTAAACATTTCCAGTGGCTCTTTAAACATTTCTTTGTTGTGAAAGTAAAGCTCAGGAATGAAAATACGACTTTCATGCATTTTATGACTAAATCCGCCCTTTCAAGGATATAACAATGAGGAGATGCAAAATTCAATTCGATGCTTAAAGCTAGAATGGAAATTGCCGAAAGACGATCACAACACTAGGGTTAGGGCGTTTAAATTGTAAACCATTATACAACCATCGCAAATCGTAAAAGGCGACTAAATTTGGGATATTGTTTTTTTCTCTGATTTCTTACAAATGTCTATCTCGACAACTACTCCATTATGTTCTTGATTTCAGCGTTTACCATTTTTGAAGGTTATGCTCTAATACTTTTGGGGCCGCTCTTGGCCGCTTTCTACAATTATAAGATTTGGACAATTGGACAAATGGACAATTATCAAGCTTTTTAATTGATGGTCGGTAGTATGGCGTGTTACCTCGAGCATTGATTTGTTGTGAGTGGCGTCATGACTTACATACACGTGACTTCCATACTTAAAAAAGTGACGTGGTATGTAATATGTTATGTAAACCTATGGCTTCCATAACAGATTCAGTACGCTTTCGAATTAAGGTCCACTGGCGAGAAAAGATTCATGCTTCAGAGCTGAAAGTCCTCAACCGATTGGTTAATTTAAGTCTGTTTGACTTTCAGAAAATAGCTATTTTACTCTGTACATGTAATAAATGTATGATTAGTTTCGAAAACTAGCCTATTCGTCAGAAACCAACGATTAAAAATACACAGTTAACCTGGCGGTCCTTTTTTCTTCCTTACATGACTCCTTAGAACTTCAAAATCAAACAGGTCAATTATAATTAACAAAATCTCACAATATCAAAAAGGGCCATTTCTTTAAATCCCCGTATAATTTTTTTTTCTTATATTAGAAGTGCAACTGGCAACTTGCTACTGATATTGATAGATTGTATTTGAAAATCTCATAACATCTTTGATCTTTGTCGAAACGAGACTTCAACGAGACTTCAACGGGACTGAAACCTCAGAAGAATACATCCTTGATACGTTATTCAATCATCATCTTTTTTTTAATATTTGCGGTCATATGTATATATCTTCATTAGAGAAGACGGATTATAACTCTACAACTGTGTCTAATCTCATTTGTACATCATGTGCAGATGAAATATGTTTAAATCAACAATATCACTAACATGTAATGTTCTTACACTAAGAGAGATAACTTTGGCAGTTTTAATCATCAATTTCTTGTCATATTCTTCTCGTCGGAGTTTTTACGTTAGAAGGGGAGTAACTCTTAACGGGATATAACATTTATAGTAAGAGTGGAACCATTGAACCCTTTTTAACCTAAACTATTTTAACGTTGCTAAAATAATTTGCTGAAAGAAATATGCCACCAGGAAGATTGTGTTTTTGTTCACTGGATAAATACTCATTCAATCGATTATCGTGACTCCTGGGTGTTGTGGTTATAATGTAAATATTTCTAGTGTGTGTATTGATCTTCAGTTAACGATTGATTTTTGTGAATCATCCTCTGGGATTTATGAAGTTAATATAGAAATATGATACATAGCGTGCAGACATTTCATGAAGTTCCAAGTGTCTCGAGGTCGGGTGGGGGACAATCTACTGAGACTGTAACATAGTTCCGAATGTCTCGAGGTCGGGTGGGGGACAATCTACTGAGACTGTAACATAGTTCCGAATGTCTCGAGGTCGGGTGGGGGACAATCTACTGAGACTGTAACATAGTTCCGATGTCTCGAGTCGGGTGGGGGACAATCTACTGAGACTGTAACATAGTTCCGAATGTCTCGAGGTCGGGTGGGGGGACAATCTACTGAAGACTGTAACATAGTTCCGAATGTCTCGAGGTCGGTGGGGGACAATCTACTGAGACTGTAACATAGTTCCGAATGTCTCGAGGTCGGGTGGGGGACAATCTACTGAGACTGTAACATAGTTCCGAATGTCTCGAGGTCGGGTGGGGGACAATCTACTGAGACTGTAACATAGTTCCGAATGTCTCGAGGTCGGGTGGGGGACAATCTACTGAGACTGTAACATAGTTCCGAATGTCTCGAGGTCGGGTGGGGGACAATCTACTGAGACTGTAACATAGTTCCGAATGTCTCGAGGTGGGTGGGGACAATCTACTGAGACTGTAACATAGTTTCCGAATGTCTCGAGGTCGGGTGGGGGACAATCTACTGAACTGTAACATATTCCGAATGTCTGGTGGGGGGCAATCTACTGAGACCTGTAACATAGTTCGAATGTCTTGAGTCGGTGGGGGACAATCTACTGAGACTGTAACATAGTTCCGAATGTCTCGAGGTCGGGTGGGGGACAATCTACTGAGACTGTAACATATAGTTCTGAATGTACCGGGGCAAATCGTACAAACCGTGCTACGCTATCAACGCTCGTGGAAACGCTTCTTTTACATAGAAATATATCTTCTAGAATGCATACATGTCCAAATATAAAATTACCCAGAACAGTAGAGTGTTTCACCAACGCGTATAAGCAAAATTTGATATTTGATTGCATTATACTTTGTCCTGTATTTCGTACACAGTATAGCGGGTATGTCATATCATCGTTGAAAAGTGTGGATTTTTTGTCATATAAAGAAATGATATATCTAAGCGAGAAATAGAGCTAAAGCTTGATTTCGTTCATATAATTATCAAGATTTCAAATGACTAGGTGATTTTTTTTTCCGAAGTACACATGTAACTCATGCTCTATACTGAAGGAAAAGAAGATTTGTGGATTATCATAGGGAAAAAAACCCAAGAGAGTTGATGACAACTTTTTTAACAAGAGATCCCGAGGATCTTGTGCCCACCAAGAATGATCTATGTCTGACAAACGAAAGAGGGATCTTTTCTCTGCTTTTCAAACTTTCACTACATATTACTACATAAGGAGAAAGATCCTTTGAGTATTCTCTGAGATACAATAACAGTAAACAAACTTCATTATCAAAATCCATGATGGGCTACCTGTCGGCCATCTTTTTGACGATCAGCCCAAAATGCAATAATTGCACAACTAAGGTCCTAGTGGGAACTTACATATAAAATTTTGAAGACATACCACTTCAAGTACTTTCTAATAAATGTGGTAACAAGCTTCAACTATCCAAATTCAAGATGGCAGCCTGTCTGCCATCTTGTTCATCGATCGGTACCAAAATGCAATATGCATGATCAGGGACGTATGGTAACCTGCACATAAAATTTAAGACAACTCCTTCAGTACTTTTTGAGATAATATGCGGTAACAAATTTCAATTGTCAAAATCAAAGATGGCGGCGTGTCGGCCATGATTGTAACAATGTTGAGCAATTAGTCCCAAAATGTAATATGCACAACTAGGGCCTTAGGGGAACCTACATGTGAAATTTGAGAAGAATCCCTTCAAGACCTTCTGAGAAATAGCGGTAACAATTTTTAACTATTTAAACCAAATGGTGGCTCCGGGCCATCTTGTTGACCGATCGGTCTGACAATATGATATGCACAACTTAGAACGCCCTAGGGGAACCTGCACATGCAATTTGACACAGATCCCTTCAGTACTTTTTGAGAAATAGCGGTAAAAACTTTTATTGTCAAAATCCAATATGACGTCCTGTCGGCCATCTTGTTCACCGATCGGTACCAAAAATCAGTATGCATAACTAGAGCCCTAGGGAACCTACATGTGAATTTGAGAAGAATCCCTTCAAACTTTCTGAGAAATAGCGGTAACAAACTTTAATTATCACAAGAGATCCGAGAGGGATCTTTGGCGCCACACAAAGAATGTATTATGTCTGACAAATGAAAGAGGGATCTTTTCTCTGCTTTTCAAACTTACAATTCTTTTTCTGCTTTTAAAACTTAAAACTATCAAAATCCAAGATGGTGGTCGCAAAATGCAATAGGCAGAACTAGGTCCTAGAGGAACCTACATATGATATTGTGAGACAATCCCTTCAATACTTTCTGAGAAATAGCGGTAACAAACTTTAACTATCAAAATCCAGATGGCACCGTTCGGCCATCTTGTTGACCGATTCAGTCCCAAAAATGAATATTGCACAACTGGGGTCCTAGGGGAACCTACATATGAAATTTGAGAAAGATCCCTTCAGTGCTTTCTGAGAAATAGGCGGTAACAAACTTTAACTATCAAAATCCAAGATGGCTACCTGGCGGCCATCTTGTTGACCGATCAGTCCCAAAATGCAATATGCACAACTGGAGGTCCTAGGGGAACCTACATATGAAATTTGAAAAGATCCCTTTAGTGCCTTTTTGAGAAATAGCGGTAACAAACTTTAACTATCAAAAATCAAGATGGCTACCTGGCGGCCATCTGTTGACTGATCAGTCCCAAAATGCAATATGCACTACTAGGGTCCTAGGGGAACCTACATATGAAATTTGAGAAAGATACTTCAGTACTTTCTGAGAATTAGCGGTAACACCTTTAACTATCAATCCAAGATGCGGCTTGTTCGGCCATCTTGTTGACCGATCAGTCCCAAAATGCCCATATGCACAACTAGGGTTCCTACGGGAACCTACATATGAAATTTGAGAAAGATCCCTTCAATATCTTTATGAGAAAATAGCGGTAACAAACTTTAACTTATCAAAATCCAAGATGGCTGCCTGGCGGCCATCTTGTTGACCGATCATGCCAAAATGCAATATGCACAACTGGGGTCCTAGGGGAACCTACATATGAATTTGAGAAAGATCCCTTTATGTGCTTTTTGAGAAAGCGGTAACAAAACTTTAACTATCAAAATCCAAGATGGCTACCTGGCGGCCATCAATGTTGACTATCAGTCCCAAAATCCAATATGCACTACTAGGGTCCTAGGGGAACCTACATATGAAATTTGAGAAAGAATCCCTTCAATACTTTCTGAGAATATCGCGTAACAAACTTTAACTATCAAAATGCCAAGATGCCGGTCGTGCCATCTTGTTGACGATCAGTCCCAAAATGCAATATGCACAGACTGGGGTCCTAGGGGAACCTACATATGAATTGAGAAAAGATCCCTTCAGTGCTTTCTGAGAAATAGCGGTAACAAACTTTAACTGACAAAATCCAAGATGGCTACCTGCGCCATTTGTTTGAACCGAGATCAGTCCCAACATGCAATATGCACATGGGGTCCAGGGGAACTACAATAATGAAATTTTGAGAAGATCCCTTAGTGCTTTTGAGAAATAGCGTAACAAACTTTAACTATAAAATCCAAGATGGGCTACTGGCGGCCATCTAGTTGACGGATCAGTCCAAAATGCAAATAATGCACAACTAGGGTCCCTAGGGGAACCTACATATGAATTTGAGAAAAATCCCTCAGTAATTTCTGAGAAATTAGCGGTAACAAACTTTATAACTATCAAATCCAAGATGGCGGCTGTTCGGCCTTCTTGTTGACCGATCAAGTTCCCAAAATTCAATATGCACAACTAGGGTCCTAGGGGAACCTACATATGAAATTTGAGAAAGATCCTTCACACTTTCTGAGAGAATAGCGGTAACAAACTTTAACTATCAAAGAGATCCAGAGGGATCTTTGGCGCCGCACCAAAGATTGATCTCAGTTCTGACAAATGAAGAGGGATCTTTTCTTGTTTCAAACTTACACCTAATTTTCTGCTTTTCAAATCTTTAACTATCAAAATCCAAGATGGTCGGTCGCATCAAATGCAATAAGGCAGACTAGGGTCCTAGAGGAACCTACATATGATATTTGAGAACAGATCCTTCAATACTTTCTGAGAAATAGCGGTAACAAACTTTAACTATCAAAATCCAAGGATGGCCAGCGGTCGGCCATCTTGTTGACCGATCAGTCCCAAAAATGCAATATGCACAACTGGGGGTCCTAGGGGAACCTAACATATGAAATTTGAGAAAGATCCCTTCAGTGCTTTCTGAGAGAATAGCGGTAAATACAAACTTTAACTATCAAAATCCAAGATGGCTGCCTGGCGGCCATCTTGTTGACCGATCAGTCCCAAAATGCAATATGCACAACTGGGGTCCTAGGGAACCTACAAATAGAAATTTGAGAAACAAATCCTTCAATACTTTCTGAGATATAGCCGTAACAAACTTTAACTATCAAAATCCAAATGGCCACCGGTCGGCCATCTTGTTGCGATCAGTCCCAAAGATGCAATATGCACAACTAGGGTCCTAGGGGGAACCTACATATGAAATTTGAGAAAGATCCCTTCAGTACTTTCTGAGAATTAGCGGTAACAAACTTTAACTATCAAAATCCAAGATGGGCGGCGTTCGCCATGCTTGTTGACCGATCAGTCCCAAAAATGCAATATGCACAACTAGGGTCTACGGGAACCTACATTATGAAGATTTGAGAAAGATCCCTTCATACTTTCTGAGAAATATCGTAACAAACATTTAACTATCAAAATCCAAAGATGGCTGCCTGGCGGCCAATCTGTTGACCGATCCAGTCCCAAAATACAATAGCACAACTAGGTCCTAGGGGAAACCTACATATGAAATTTGAGAAAGATCCCTTCAGTGCTTTCCTTGAGAAATAGCGTAACAAAATTTTAACTATCAAAATCCAAGATGGCTACCTGGCGGCCATCTTTGTGACCGATCAGTCCCAAAAAATGCAATATGCACACTAGGGTCCTAGGGGAACCTACATATGAAATGTGAAGAAAGATCCCTTCAGTACTTTCTGAGAATTAGCCGTAACAAACTTTTAACTATCAAAAATCCAAGATGGCGGCTGGCCGGCCATCTTGTTGACCGATCAGTCCCAAAATGCAATAATGCACAACTAGGGTCCTAGAGGAACCTACATATGAAATTTGAGAAAGATCCCTAAAGTGCTTTCTGAGAATAGCGGTAACAACTTTTAACTATCAAAATCCAAGATGGCTACCTGGCGGCCATCTTGTTGAACCGATCCAGTTCCCAAAATGCAATATGCACTACTAGGTCCTAGGGGAACCTAACATATGAAATTTGAGAAAGATCCCTTCAGTACTTTCTGGAGAATTAGCCGGTAACAAACTTTAACTATCAAAATCGCAAGATGGCGTGGCCGGCCATCTTGTTGACCGATCAGTCCAAAAGATAATGCACAACTAGGGTCCTAAGGGGAAACCTACTATATGAATTTGAGAAAGATCCCTTCAGTAACTTTCTGAGAAATTAGCGGTAACAAACTTTAACTATCAAAACAAGATGGCTACCTGCGGCCATCTTGTTGACCGATCATCCCAAAATGCAAATATGCACTAAGGGCCTAGGGGAACCTACATATGAAATTTGAGAAAAGATCCTTCAATACTTTATGAGAAATAAGCGGTAACAAACTTTAACTATCAAAATCCAAGATGGCTGCCTGGCGGCCATCTTGTTGAGACCGATCAGTCCAAAATACAATATGCACAACTAGGGTCCTAGGGGAACCTACATATGAAATTTGAGAAAGATCCTTCAGTGCTTTCTGAGAAATAGCGGTAACAAACTTTAACTATCAAATATAATGGAGCTGGAATGTTGTTGACACGATCAGTCCCAAAATGCAATATGCACTACTAGGGTCCTAGGGGAACCTACATATGAAATTTTAAGAAGATCCTTCCAGTACTTTCTGAGAATTAGCGGTAACAAATTTAGACTATTCAAAATCCAAGATGCGCTGTCGGCCATCTTGTTGACCGATCAGTCCCAAAATGCAATATGCACAACTAGGGTCCTAGGGGAACCTACATATGAAATTTGAGAAAGATCCCTTCAGTACTTTCTGAGAAATAGCGGTAACAAACTTTAACTATCAAAATCCAAGATGGCTGCCTGGCGGCCATCTTGTTGACCGATCAGTCCCAAAATGCAATATGCACAACTAGGGTCCTAGGGGAACCTACATATGAAATTTGAGAAAGGTCCCTTCAGAACTTTTAGAGAAATAGCGGTAACAAGAATTGTTAACGGACGGACGGACGGACGGACGGAAGGACGGACGGACGGACGGAAGGACGGACGGACGACGGACCACGGACGAAAGGCGATTTGAATAGCCCACCATCTGATGATGGTGGGCTAATAAATAGAAAAAGTGTCCTTGATCGGATAATCATGAAGCTTAATCTAATCTAAATTTATGTCAGACATAATAATGTGTACTCTATAAAATGTAAGCATGAACAAAAAGCTGGTTGGATGTTACATCATGTCTGCATTCCCAATCAAGTATGCACTAATCCCTAAGACAAAAATATGTCAAAAGAGTGCTTGATTCCCTCCCTGGGAAAGGGTATTGGATCTTGCGACACGTGGAACTTCTTTTTTGAAACTTCAGTGAATTAGACCCCTTTGGTCACGTCTTTGGGGGGTAGGACAAAAAGCAATCACCATAGGTCATCTGGCACTTTTTGATGTAAAAAATCGGTAAAATCCCGTCCGTAAAATGATAATGATTGTATTCAATTGTATGGATATGTGCTTCAAATTCAGTGGAAGAGAATTTCGAGGCTACACTATCATAGATTTGTCGGAAATTAGTTATTTGTATGTTTGTAAAAGAACTGGCCTCTTCAAATATGGAAACAAGAAGAAATGAATGTGTGTATCGATATCGAAGCAAACAAAGAAATAAATGTAGTTTCATATCGTCCATCTTTTAACTTGCGTTTCCCCCTCCTATGAAGTCGATATCGTACTACCACAACACATTTCAGTCCTGAGAGTGACCTGTGTAACCCAGATCGATCCTGTGGCGACACACCACCAAATTGGTTAACATTCTAAGAATAGACTGCATTGATACACGTACAAGGACCTTGTCACCTTACAATACACCAAATTCTTATTTGACAAGGAGTGAAACCAGGTCAGATTTAATCAACGTAAGTCTAATTTAAAACATATTAAAGGGTCATAATGATTCGATAATAATATTTAAATTTAGAAAAGTACATTTCTTTTGAATTTAAAAAGCATATGCCCCAGACATTGTGTGCTGACATTAGGACCAACAGGTCTATTCTCTGACAAATTATCATGAAAATATCTTGATCCTGGCTCAGTCACCAACATGTAGTGGTTTTGTCTGTGAGTGTAGTCGTGCTACCCCCTATGGTGAAATTAAGTGTTTGTGAGCTGATGGTGCCCTCTACCGGGGAATTAGCCGCCTGATAACCATCGATCATCGATAGACGTGCCAAAACGAAACACTAATTACAGAAAAAAGACTCATTCAACAAAGCGAATGAGGGCTACTGTCGACTGATAGAGTTGTGTGTATTCTCTTGAGTATTTAAAACCGGCAAAACGAGGTATAACTGTTCTAAAACGCACATAACGGTCCAAACTAACGACCTATATAAACAGCATATGTCCAAATTAACTACCTTTATAAACCGCACATAACGGTCTAAACTAACGACCTATATAAACCGCACATGTTCAAATTAACTACTTTTATAAACCGCACATAACGGTCCAAACTAAAGACCTATATAAACCGCAGATGTCCAAATTAACTACCTTTATAAACCGCACATAACGGTCCAAACTAACGACCTATATAAACCGCACATGTCCAAATTTACTACCTTTATAAACCGCACATAACGGTCCAAACTAACGACCCATATAAACCGCACATGTCCAAATTTACTACCTTTATAAACCGCACATAACGGTCCAAACTAACGACATATATAACCCACACTCGTACAAATTAACTTATCTTAACCGTACACAACGGTCCAAAATAATTATATTTTAGACATATAAAACTGTCCAAACCGCACAAAATGGTCAATCTTATAGTCAGTCCAATTTCAGTGATACATACAATACCTATATTTACCGAATACTTACGTCTCTAAACTAATTTCTGTGATACAAATATAACGCCCAACTTTACCGAATACCATGTACCCTAGTGATACAAATGCAATGCCTACTTTACCGAATTCCATGTACCCTAGGTCTTTCAAACATATTCTAACATGTAACTAATTCCAGTGATAAATAAAACATGTGCTGGACCAATCAAATTCTGTTAACACAATACCTAACTTCACCTGGCCCTGCAGTTACGGCGTAAGAATTGTACCTGCTGCCCATATTGCAAAATCATAAGAGGGGATTAAATCTATAATAATTTTTTTCTCTCCTCTCTAACTGACTTTTCTTATCATCTTCCTTGACACCACCTAACTTTTGGCCTTCAGTTGAGCGTTCGCATCGTGATGTCAACGACAGATATAAGTCTGTTACTGCTATCTCTAAAGGGTATACATATTTATTTCACACTTTAACTTAGTCATTCTGATAAAAAAAACTTAATGGGCTTTAGATATTATATACGGCTGATGATGCAACTCTGAAAAGTTAATTGAGAGCACACATGATAACGAGGACAGAATGATTCCACAAAAGCAGATATATATCTGTCCACAAAAGATATCTAGCCAAACCTGTAAGGAACACCGGCGGTTTCCGGTTTGGTTACAAAAAATGGAACCTGATTGCAACTAAATCTGGTACAACTAAATGTGTAAGTATATCGGGATTTTACGAGAATTCTGTACAAACAGACGAAGAAGTACAACTAAATGTGTAAGTCTATCGGGATTTTACGAGAATTCTGTACAAACAGACGAAGAAGTAGCAAGCCATCACCCCCGATCACCCTCGGTTCTGCAGAAAGGGCGTTCGCATTGTACCTGCTACGGTAGACACTACTGCATGATCGAAACAGGCGATTAAACTAATAGGGATCTTATATTTTTTCTCTTTTTTTTCTGTCGGACATTCTTCGTCCTGACGTCCTTGATATATTTTCGGATGAGCGTTCGGCGCTATGATAAAGGATATGCTGCACACCATAGTCTATACAAGTTCTTATATAGACTGCTTAGCGCTTAGCATAAAGGGAGGAGTTAGACAACTGATTTGCCTGTTGTCAGTGACTGTGCTGTCTGTGCTTGCTCGATGTCGTCAGTGGCACCTTTATAGGGGGGCACAACACAGATATACTACAGCGTCACAAAATATACCCATGACCATCCTTACACGAATTGACGTGATACATCAGTGGTTACTTACTGACATTATAAGGGGTTTGGGGAATACCTCAGTGGTTACTTACTGACACTATAAGGGGTTTGAGGAATACCTCAGCGGTTACTTACTGACATTATAAGGGGTTTGGGGAATATATCAGCGGTTACTTACTGACATTATAGGGGGTTTGAGGAATACCTCAGCGGTTACTTACTGACATTATAAGGGGTTTGAGGAATACCTCAGCGGTTACTTACTGACATTATAAGGGGTTTGAGGAACACCTCAGCGGTTGCTTACTGACATTATAAGGGGTCTGAGGAATACCTCAGCGGTTACTTACTGACATTATAAGGGGTCTGAGGAATACCTCAGCGGTTACTTACTGACATTATAAGGGGTCTGTGGAATACCTCAGCGGTTCCTTACTGACATTATAAGGGGTTTGAGGAATACCTCAGCGGTTACTTACTGACATTTTAAGGGGTTTGGGGAATACCTCAGCGGTTACTTACTGACATTATAAGGGGTTTGGGGAATACCTCAGCGGTTACTTACTATCATTTTAAGGGGTTTGAGGAATACCTCAGCGGTTACTTACTGATATTATAAGGGGTTTGGGGAATACATCAGCGGTTACTTACTGACATTATAAGGGATTGAGGAATACCTCAGCGGTTACTTACTGACATTATAAGGGGTTTGAGGAATACCTCAGTGGTTACTTACTGACATTATAAGGGGTCTGTGGAATACCTCAGCGGTTACTTAGTGACATTATAAGGGGTTTGAGGAATACCTCAGCGGTTACTTACTGACATTATAATGGGTTTGAGGAATACCTCAGCGGTTACTTACTGACATTATAAGGGGTTTGAGGAATACCTCAGCGGTTACTTACTGATATTATAAGGGGTTTGGGGAATACATCAGCGGTTACTTACTGACATTATAAGGGGTTTGGGGAATATATCAGCGGTTACTTACTGATATTATAAGGGGTTTGGGGAATATATCAGCGGTTACTTACTGACATTATAGGGGGTTTGAGGAATATATCAGCGGTTACTTACTGACATTTTAAGGGGTTTGAGGAATACCTCAGCGGTTACTTACTGACATTATAAGGGGTTTGAGGAATACCTCAGCGGTTACTTACTGATATTATAAGGGGTTTGGGGAATATATCAGCGGTTACTTACTGACATTATAAGGGGTTTGCTCAGTTGACGAAATCAATAAAAAGACAATTGCAAAAGGATTAAAGCCTTTTTCATTATATGCAAAATATGCAATCACACCAGATTTATTCTTACACCTTTGGACAAATTTCAAATGACTACGGTTTTTTTTTATACATAACTTCAATCAAATGTCAGGTTTAAAAGTGAAACCATTATACAATTGAAATGCTGAAAGAAAAAGACAATCGTTCTGTTATGCCGTTTTCCATAACCGACTTCTAAGTCATTGTCCAAATAAATAATTTCGGAACCTTTTTCATGTGGTTCTAAAACATGGGACGTAACTCCGATGAGCCATAACAACGTGCAGACCGCTCGCGACTAGTTATCGACCAAGGAGTAGCTATATATAAAGTCTGCTTGCTAAAACCATGCATAATACATACACATTCCCAAGTACACGGCATCTATGATTTCTTCTGGGAATTAAAAGGCGAAATTTGAAATCTTAATTAATGATCTGGTAGGTTTGTGTGAATAATGAAACATGTGCCGCCAGACATCAACTATCCTCGTTTGGGATAATCCACGGCATTTCGATATCAATAGCATAACCATTGTAATGTCAGACACATCAAATTTTTTTCCACAAAATCGTGCTACTTTTGGTATGGCGTATTATTATATCATCACCTTCGTCATTTATTTCAACTTGTCTTCATAAATGTCAGTAAGTGATTGCAACAATAAACCTTCACTTCTCACCAATATAAATTGAGTGGGACGACTGGTTCGTCCGTTGTCAGTACTTTCTGTTTCTATGTCACATACCAACAGAACGTTCTCAGTGTTTACATTCGCTTTATGGACCGATGATGTATATCTACAGCTTATGCAATTGTCAGATAAATCTTATACTTAATGACGGTACAAATAGTCAAACATTTAAGTAAGAAATAAAACGGCTAATTTAGTTTATACATTATCCGCAGTAAAACTATCTGCAATAAGTCATTAACTTATCGGGAGCCTTATTTACTGTATACTTTAGGCCTTACTGAAAACCAGGACTGTTAATTGGTGTAGAACGTGTCTCGTATAGAATTAAGAACCTATATATATATATATATTCATTTTATTGGATATATACAAAGGGATCCAACCTATTTGAAGCCGTTAAACCTTGATATATTGATATATTTCTATATGTTTATGTAACAGGTGCAGGGTATTACAATTAATTTGATCACTGCCTCTACCAGGGATCGAGTCGCAGGACCTCTGGATTACTAGTAAGACGCTCAACTGATCGAGCTAAAGGGTTCTCACTAGCCGAGCGATATATTGCAGCTAGTATTGACCATTATTTTGTGTGACTTTCAATTCATCCTATTATTTAGCCATCAGCGGAAGTAAAATTTTGTAGATCCTTTTTTACTAAACTTTATTTCGGATATATACTTTATTCATCTGCGAAGAGGAACCCCTTAGAAAATTCGATTGCGGCTTTAATTCACTGATTTATAAACATGTTTGGAGTGATATATTTGTTACATCCGTACCTCTGGGGACTTTCTCAAATCGTATGCACATCGCAGTTCCGATCAATTTTACCACAGAAAATATGTACATATGTCGTTACCAGCTTCTGTTAGATTTATTATTTCATGGGAACACGCGAACAATCGCTTCGATTTTTGACAAGCAACCCCCCCCCCCCCAAAAAAAAAAAAAAAAAAAATGTGGGATATTTTCAAAACTTTATGGGAAATGTATGACAATTCCAAAACATTACATTTATTTGAATGTTCTGTTGTTCCGACTAAGAGATCTTGTTGGTGTATGAAGACAGTCAAATGTTCATTGCATGTTTTGAGTCGGGAAAGAATTCTTCTATTACAAGACACAACATAAATATACAACATTCTCTAAAAACGCGCTACACACAGCATACATGGGGGTTTGATATAATTAACGTCCTATTAACAGTCAGGGTCATGTAATGACGGTCTCCCATGTATGTGTGTGTGCAAAGTACGTGTTTTGGGAGACTGCAGTATGCTCGTGTTGTGTCTTCGTGTATAGTGTAATTGTTGCCCTTTTCATAGTGCTAAATCACTGAATCACGCCGCCGAAGACACCAAGTAATACACTCAACTCTATACTGAATACGTCCTACTCCCTGTATGCTGAGCGCTAAGCAGGAGCAGAAACTACCAATTTTATAGACTTTGGTGTGTCTCGACAAGAGGGCAGAGCCCAGATCATACCTCACAGGGGCGAGAGCTAAAAGGAAGGCCAAAAGTGAGGCGCTGAGAAGGGAGACATTAGGAAGAAAAAAGTTAGTAAGAAAGAAGAGAAAAGATAATAAATTTAGTCACCTTAGATCATGCAATAGGGGCAGTAGATACAATTCTGACGCCCTACCTGCAGGTCGGGGAATGCCATCCGTACCAGCCTGTGTAATTTAATTTTAGGGATGACAGTCGTAAATGCCAGGGTAATTTGATTTTAGGGATGCCAGTCGTAAATGCCAGGGTAATTTAATTTTAGGGATGCCAGTCGTAAATGCCAGGGTAATTTGATTTTAGGGATGCCAGTCGTAAATGCCATGGTAATTTGATTTTAGGGATGCCAGTCGTAACAGCCAAGGTAATTTGATTTTAGGGATGCCAGTCGTAACAGCCAGGGTAGTTTAATTTAATTTTAGGGATGCCATTCTTAAATTAAATTTAAATAAAGCAGTTTGTTAGGGCAGCATGAGCGCTGTATTTACCTTTGTTTGCAGTTTAAGTAAATTTTGTGGCATTATATATATAATGTTTATTCTGTATTCGCGTTTGAAGAACCATCAAATTCGTTATTGTTTCAGTTGCACGCTCTGTTGTCACGTGAGTTTATACTTTCCACTAAAATATATTATCTTTGCGAGCTCTATGAGTTTTTTCTTTATTTGCCTCCACTTTCGTTCGAGATTTCTAAATGTTTTGAATTGTTTTATTCTTCCGTTTGATGTTTAAGATTGATAGATCGAAAATAATGATATCATGGCAGAGAAATCGAGTACATTTTTTTATTTTTATTTTACCTATCAACAGCTCGTGTAAAGTTTTATTTGGTCACAATGATCGGTCGATATCCGGGGATAGGGGGTAACCGGAATTACACCGCTGGTGTTTCAACATTTTTCTGGCATCGGACAACACCGGTCAAAAATTGTCACACATCATTTTGTACGGCGTCTGTTTCCAAAAATATTTTTTGGGAGGGGGGGGGTGGTATCTTACGGACAACGCACGATAGTTGTACCAGCCCGGCCGAATGTCGGGCGGTGTGATTACCGCTCGATTCCCGACCGGATATCGGACGATACTTAACGATGTGTGAAGGTTATATGGCCGGTTGTGAAAATCTGCGAGATACCGGAGAGATTTTCACTTCGATTAAATCTTTTAAGGCACCTCCCCGATGCTTCCTGAGAGCACCGGCCATATATCTGGTGTCCGGCCGGGGACTAGGCCAAAATGGTTAAAAAGCATACCGGGAGTATATTCTAAGCCTAATCGGAAGAGTTGTGACAAAAAGCATTAGCGACTGCCCATATGCCTCCCCGCATGTGGTCAAATATGTATAGGATGTTGGACTAATCGGTATATGTATTATAATCAATATATTACAATTGAAAGACGAACCTAATAGCCATAATTATAGACATTGAATGAATTGCATTACTTATCCTTACGAAATGCTTTATCTGTCAATACGATCATTTGAATGTGTTCCATATCTGACATGTTCAGGATATTTGAACCCCCGTATTGTGGTATCAGTTTTGGCTCATAATAAACGTATATATTGTAGATAATTCTTTGCTGGGCAATGATTGTTTTTAATATACCCATGTTGTTTCAGTGATATCACAACTGAAAACCAGAATTACTGGAACTTTTTGTTAAGGCGCTTATTCATTTACCAAGGCAGGAAAAATGGACGCTCGCATTAGGTTTTATGAAAGAATCTGCAGAAAAGGCGACGGAATGTAGGATCTAATCTTTTCTCATCGTTCTTCCTTCATGCAAATTAATGTAAAATAAAACCACTTCCCAATCGAAAATAAATATTTTACCAATAAATTAATTAAAACATTTAGTATGATTAGAAAAAAAATACAGAAATGACTCGGTGCCAAAAGCACAAAACGGGATAGATCAACCGTAAAACAGATATATTAATATTAATTGTACAAATTAACAAAAAACTAATTTCACTGTATTTAATATCACATATTACAAAAGTATCGTGATATATCCTTTTTGTTTTCATTTACATTGCATAATCGGTATGCTAGGTAGATGAAGAACAAATGATGTGCCCTACAGCAATCTGATTAAAATACAGATTCTTGTAAGCACTACGTTTTGATAAGAGATGGGACGAAATGACCTTTTCAATATGATGTTGCAATATTTAGAAAATGCATGTGGTCCGAAGTACAGGTGGTATAAAGGTCATCCGAACATGGCCCCTTATGAGATGTTGTCAGATTCTCTATTGAACGGAGTGGTTATAAGGATTTGTATTCAGATTACCCTGCAGGAAGGTTGTTAGAATTATACCTGCTACCCCTATTGCATGCGTAGACTCAATCTAGGATTTTATCTTTCTTCTTCCTTATGTCTACCTTGACGCCGCTTCACTTTTGGTCTGCGGTCGAGCGTTCGGCTGTAAGGTAGGATATGGGCTATAGTCCGCTGACCGAGACACAACATAATCTACAAATTGGTAGCTCAAGGAAATGGGATGACTGGTGATGTTTTGAACGGGGTTACTTCAGAGATATGGCACTATAAAAAGAGCTCAACACAACACTGATATGCAAGTCACCCAAAACATGCATCTTGCACTTCACGCACGCAAGACACAACCAACACGGAAGGCCGTCCTTTTTAAGTGACCCTATAAACCAACACAAACTTTACCAACACAATTGACTGTTTTCCAAATGTTACTTCCGCGAGACATTCCAATAGTTTTACCAATATTGTAATCTCCAGAGATTTTCTGCGTAAGAAAGTGGCGAATCAATACAGATGTATTGTGAATCTAGTTACCTCCCCTGGTAAATATTCTGAACAGCTGTCGACTCATTCGTTACATATCGATTGGTACAAACTATGAATGGGGAACACAATAGTACAGACAATTAGATTCAGATGCTGAACATGTCATCTTACCTATCAATTTACCCTGTTACATAGACGTATACAATGCAACATGTCAGAGGAGCTGTCATGTAGTTGTAAATGGTTGACCTCGTAATGGCTGACCGGAAGTAATCATTCATTTCCGACAATCAGATGGTCTGTTTTATGAGTTTATAGTATCAAAGGTGTTCCTATGTCAGTAAAACGATATCGTTATGAAATATTGTATTTTACTGATCATATTTTACATGCTACAGAAGAGAATGCAGTTCATTAATCGACGCTAGTCGAGACAGACATACCACACGGTCCATTCCTTCATAGCTGAAAATGGCCCTGCAGGTAGGGCGTTAGAATTGTACCTGCTGCCCCTATTGCATGATCGTAAAAGGCGACTAAATTTTGGATCTTATCTTTTCTCTTCTTCCTAGCTGACTTTAATCTTTCCTAATGCCTCCCTTGGCACCGCCTCACTTTTGGCCTTGGGTTGAGCGTTCGCCCCTGTGAGGAAGGCTCTGGGTCCTGTCCCCAGGCCGAGACACCAAAGTCTATAAAAGTGGTAGTTTCTGCTCCTGCTTTACGCTCAGCGTACATGGAGTGGGACGACTGGTTCGCCCGTTGTCGGTATAATGTGACCGGGTGGGGTGTGTTGCTTGGTGTCTTCGGCAGCATACTTCAGTGATATAGCACTATAAAAAGGGCAAAAGTTCCACTATACAAGAAGACACAACATGAATATACCGCAGTCTCCAAAAACACGCACCTCGCACTTCACACACGCTGCACATGGCATAAATGGGAGGCCGTTCCTTGCATGACCCTGGCTGTTAATAGGATGTTAAAATAATCAAACAAACAAACAAAAAATCCGGTCGGTTTATAAATTTAATAGACCGAAAATGACGTTTATGCATTTTTTGTGTTATGTTCGCTATTCCGATCACCGTCTCCATAGACCGTCAATCCTGGCGTTGATGTACGTCTTTATGTCTTTGATTTCCTGACATGATTAATAATTCAATGCTAACGAGGTACACTTAATAGCACAAGGTTTGCGTGGCAGTCTGTCCTGTATTTCACATCCTTACCGCCACATTTTTCATTATCAGGAGATATGCCTTAAACCCATGTAGCAAGTAACAGTGTGTTTGTACGCGCGGTAAACATCTACAGAGACTGGTTGTAATTTGTTCTCTCTTGTCTTGTTAATTGAATTAAAGGGTCTTAATCACCTGCAATGACCTTACTCCTCGGAGAATGTTTGAAATCGCACTATAGTTTAAATTTTGTTAGAGGATAATACTACTCCAGGCCCGGTTATCACATTGTCCGTCTCTCTTTAGTTTAGAGAATTGAGCTTAAACTTTTGGGTACAATGAACTTAATGGCAAAAATCGACCACTGTACCATACATTAAAAACATTTGTCCGTCTAATCAGGGGGAATGTCGGCCAACTCGGCCGTAAAAGGAGACTACACTAAGTTTAGGATCTTTTCTGATCTTCCTAACTCCTACCTTGAATTCACATCTGGCTTGCCCCTGTGAGGTAGGCTCTGGGTTCTGTCCCCTGATTTGCTTGTTGAGGCGTAACAGTTAGTTTCATAAGCAATTCATGCCATCTTACATGATAATCATGAAACAAGAACGCTTGAATCAGACGCCTGATCCACGTGTTACAAGCATTCCCGGTTGAAGTAATATTAAAACATATTACGGAAAAAACTTTCCTGATAAATCATGGTCACACAGCGCTTGCATCCGTTCAGATTTCAGTGTATAACAAACATTCCTGGTAAAAGTATTCTGAATAAGGATTTTCTAGAAATTAATCAGACACTTTCAATGAACTCCGGTTCCATTTACAGATGGAACACATATATCTGTAGTAGTATACCATTTTCGAGACAGTACTTTTATATTTCTTATTTAGAACTGCACCGTGCATAACAATAAATATCAGACAATGAAAAACAGAATAAAAACGGAACACAGAAAAACACAGAAACATGAAAATTTTCTTTTGCCTTTTTTGAGCTGAGCAATCTCTGCATAAAATCCTTTTTAGTTTGTTGGTAACAAAGATATGTTTAAAACGTTCCGTCTGAACTAGACCTGGCTACCTTTCACTATAGACAAGTTAATAAATTATAAAAATGGCTTCCAACAGCACAATTAAAATTGCTAAGCAATATTGTCATATAATTTTTTAATTTCCATAGTCTTTCCAATTAAAGGGGGTTGAGCTCCCGCGTAGCCCACTTAGCTTTTTGGGAAGCTTACACTTATTTATTTGATTAATTGCCGTCCTATTATAACAACCATGATCATTTAAGGACGGCCTTCCATGTATGCGGTGTAAAGCGTTTATGTAGTGTGCGGTAGGTGATTTGGGAGTCATAATGTGGCATAATCGTGTTGTGTCTTCTTGTTAAGTGTAACTATTGCCCTTTTTATATTGCTACATTTGTATATCACTAAAGCATGCTGCCGAAGACACCAAGCAACACACCCCGCCCACTAAAATTATACTGAAAACGGGCGAACCAGATATCCTAGTCGCTTATTGTCGAGCGAAACATTATACCTAACTCTCATTTAGAATTTTCTGATTGGATTAAAATTGATCACATGACATTGAATAAGTTAGATATTTCCCCTGCATTGGGAGGCGAGGGAAATAACCCCTTGAAAGCTCCGCACGTGACCGGAAGTGGCCGTCGTCTGCAACGTCAACCAACAATGGCAACGCTGTTGCTTATATTTTGCAGTCCGACGAATTAAACAACGTTGTTTGGAAATATCTTTATGAATTCTTTAACCAGAGATTTAGATAGCTTATTGATGTTGAATATAACAAATTTATAGATTTATTTTAATTTTGTTCGGTATAATAAAATAATTGTGTCCCTATGTGTCGGAACACATAACTTATATTGCCTCTCGAGACAATTCTAGATGTATTCCACCACAGAGGGTTAAAATTGTATAATGTCCCACATTTAGTCGCCTTTTACGTGCTATGGGAATAGCAGATATAATTTTAGCACTCTACCTACAAAATTATAGGCCTTCGGCCTAATACACATATATACAGACCAAAGTGACCTGGGATGTCGACCTACAGACGAACGTTCTAAGCATTAAATATCATGTTTATATCAGTGTCTGCGATAATTATAAAAGCATCACATGGCCATGAAATAAAACATCGGATTTCACTGCGGCGCGGGTCCCTTCCTACTTTTTTGATAGTTGGACATATGACTGTTTGTCAGCAGAATAACTTATCTGCTATTGTCATGTTGACATGACGGTAGCGGGTACATCATTAATGTTAGGATAAAACATGAGACTGGCGGATGGAGCTGTATAGATTGTGTCTATTGATATTGTAACGGTATGAAATAGAAACCATGAAATGCGATTTATGTTTAATAATCGAGGAACCGATTGATTTCACACGCTGTATAGAAACCTCCCCCTCATTTCTGTCAACTGTGTATCTATCCCGGTGATAGATTTGTTTATACAATGTAGCTTGGCAAATAAATAATATTATATTTATAAAGAATTATCACCAAATAATTATCCATATCTGACAATGGAAAGATGGATCTTTTCTCTGTTTTTCAAACTTTTACTACATACTACATGTGAAATTTAAGAAAGAATCTCTCAGTACTTTCCGAGATATACAGCAGTAAAAAACAATTATCAACACCTAAGATGCCTACCTCTATGCCATCTTGTTGACCGATCGGTCCCAAAATGCAATATGCACAACTAGGGTCCTAGGGAAACCTGCACATGAAATTTGAAATAGATCGCTTCAGTACTTTTTGAGACATAGCTGTAACAATAATTGATTATCAAAATCAAAGATGACGTCCTGTCGGCCTTCTTCTTCATCGATCTGTCCGAAAATGCAATATGCAAAAAAGGGACCCAGGGGAATATGCATATGCAATTTGATACAGATCTATTCAGTACTTTCTGAGAAATAACGGTAACAACTTAAATGAACAAAATCCAAGATGTCGGATTGGTCCCAATATGCAATATGCACAGCTAGGGATCTAGGGGAACCTGCACATGCAATATGAGACAGATCCCTTCAGGACTTTCTGAGAAATAGTGATAAAAAACTTCAATTATCAAAATCCAAGATGGCTGCCTCTCGGCCATCTTGTTCGTCGATCGGTCCAAAAATAAAATATGCACAACTAAGACCCTAAGGGAACTTGCATGTAAAATTTAAGACAGATCCATTCAGTACTTTCTGAGAAATATTGGCCAATGACGCCGAACAAGCACTTATGACGCCAGCTGCTGATAAGACGTTAACCTTATCAACTAAACCAAATCACCCGGTCATATTATACTGGCAAACCAGTAGTCATACGTGAATCACGTGCAGAAGCTACATACATGTACCATTCCTAAAGACTGGTTCGCACTTCACACACGCTATACACTGCATATATGGGAGGCCGTCCTTCCATGACCATGCATGGCTGTTAATAGGATCTCAGAGGGATCTTGGCGCCCACCAAAGAATGATCTACATCTGACAATGGAAAGATGGATCTTTTTTTTCAGCTTTTCAAACTTTAACTACAAACCACATATAAGATCCTTTCATTACATACCGAGATATATCGCAGTAACAAACTTCAATTATCAAAATCCAAGATGGCTACCTGTCGGCCATCTTTTTCACCGATTGGTCTGAAAATGCAACATGCACAACAAGGGGAACCTGCACATGAAATTTGAGAAAGATCCTTTCAGTATTATCTGAGAAAAAGCGGTAACAAAACTTCAATTGTGTAAATCCAAAATGGCGTCTGTCGGCCATTTTGTACACTGATCGGTCCCAAAATGCAATATGCATAACTAGAGACCTAGAGGAACATACATATACAATTTGAGACATATCCCTTCACTGCTTTATGAGAAATAGCGGTAACAAAATTGAATCGTCAAAATACAAGATGGCGGCCTGTCGGCCATCTTGTTCAACGATCGGTCCAAACATGCCATATGCACAACTAAGGACCTAGGGGAACTTGCATAAGAAATTTGACCCTGCAGCACTTTCTTAGAAATAGTGGTAACAAACTTTGTCTATCAAAATCCAACATGGCTGCCTGGCGGCCATCTTGTTTAACGATCGGTCCAAAAATAAAATATGCACAACTAGGGCCCTAGGGGAACCTACAGATCAAATTTGAAAAGGATCCCTTCAATGCTTTCTGAGAAATAGCGCTAACAAGAATTATTAACGGAAGGACGGGCGGACCACGGACGAAAGGCGATTTGAATAGCCCACCTTTTGATGATGGTGGGCTAAAAAGAGAAAGAGCAAGATTCTATATTTTACGATCATGCAACGGGAATAGGTAAATCTTATCAACCCCTTTGGTTTGGTTTTTATCTGATAATTTGGGCAGGGCGATATTAATGTTATTTTTGACATGGCGAATTTAATTTAAGCCTTTATATCAAATCAATTGATGATGCAATCCATATTTTCCTGGAGTTCCTTATTTGTTTCCTAGTTTTATCCGTCCAATATAGCACACATTTCCATTTAAAGTGTTTAGCCATGTCAATATTATTTACCGGTAATAGGATTCGAAAGACACGAGCCGATTAAAGCTTAAAGTTTTAACCTAATCACACAATACAATCCACTGATATAGGAGCTTCCAAGGCACAACTGGAATACTCGAATACTTCCTTAAAATTATACCTTCCACGGGCATTTTAACCTGTTTAAAAATACTAACACTCCATTAAGAACCTTTCATCTGTGATTTCAGATGATATGTCCTACACGTGATGTTTAATGTATTTATATTTGAGGAATATTACTGTTTGCATTTCCGTTGGTTTTGGTTTTTATCTTATTTTGAACTTAAACGCGAATCCTTGACATTTCAATTCACAATATTTGACACCAATTAACACAATATTAACAACTTAATTGGAGGATTACATTGTACATAAAACAACTCATTTCAGCCAATATTTTACCTAATTCATTTCTTCTCTATTATATATTTTTATTATGTAAAGTAACGATCAAATAAATGTAGTCCTGTGGAATAATATCCCCCACCACATTACCCAGATGGAAATCTAAATTGTTCGAATAAACATCAACTTTATCTGCAGTAAGCCGAGAGGGAAGTTTCTGGCAAGCATGCCAAAACTTCATTGATCTGAAACCGGTAATGCTGGACACCACATCCGTCTCTTTCACCTCCGCATCCCAATGTCATATATACTGTTACTTTAAATGTATAGCTTTCCTTTCTTCTTTACTTTCACATTACTGTTTGAAAGTCGATATGACCAAATCAATTCCTAAAACAATTTAGGAATGTAGGACAATGGCGAGGGTAACTCATCCCCATTCACTTCACACAATACAGGAATGCAGGACATTGACGAGGGTAACTCATCCCCTCTCACCTACACAAAATACAGGAATGTAGGACAATGACGAGGGTAACTCCCCTCTCACCTACACACAATACAGGAATGTAGGGCAATGACGAGGGTAACTCATCCCCTCTCACCTACATACAATACAGGAATGTAGGGCAATAGCGAGGGTGACTCATCCCCTCTCACCTACACTCAATACAATTAGTTACCCTTGCCATAATGTAGGACAATGGCCTGCCCTGCAGTTAGGGCGTTAGAATTGTACCTGCTGCCCCTATTGCATGATCGTAAAAGGCGACTAAATTTTGGATCTTATCTTTTCTCTTCTTCCTACCTAACTTTAATCTTTCCTAATGCCTCCCTTTGCACCGCCTCACTTTACGCCTTGACTTGAGCGTTTGCCCCTGTGAGGAAGGCTTTGGGTTCTGTCCCCTGGCCGAGACACACCAAAGTCTATAAAAGTGGTAGTTTCTGCTCCCGCTTAGCGCTCAGCATACAGGGAGTGGGACGACTGGTTAGCCCGTTGTCAGTACATGTATAATGTGACCGGGTGGGGTGTGTTGCTTGGTGTCTTCGGCGGCATGCTTCAGTGATATAACACTGTAAAAAGGGCAACAGTTCCACTATTCAAGATGACATCTCATGAATACACCACAGTCTCCCAAAACACGCACCTCGCACAACATACACGCAACACAGCATACATGGGAGGCCGTCCTTACATGACCATAGCTGTTAATAGGACGTTGATTAATCAAACAAACAAACAAAAGACAATGGCGAGGGTGACCCATCCCTCTCACCTACACACAATAAAGGAATGTAGGACAATGGCGAAGGTAACCCATCCCCTCTCACTTATACACAATACAGGAATGTAGGACAATGGCGAGGGTAACCCATCCCCTCTCACCTACACACAACACAGGAATGTAGGACAATGACGAGGGTAACCCATCCCCTCCCACATCTACACAATACAGGAATGTAGGACAATGGC
Source organism: Argopecten irradians irradians (assembly GCA_004382745.1). Classification (NCBI taxonomy): domain Eukaryota; kingdom Metazoa; phylum Mollusca; class Bivalvia; order Pectinida; family Pectinidae; genus Argopecten; species Argopecten irradians. Next base: position 21,558 of record SAYR01012949.1, on the reverse strand, counting down.
GAGGGTAACCCATCCCTTTCACCTACACACAATACAGGAATGTAGGACAATGGCGAGGGTAACCCATCCCCTCTCACCTACACACAATACAGGAATGTAGGACAATGGCGAGGGTAACCCATCCCCTCTCACCTACACACAATACAGGAATGTAGGACAATGGCGAGGGTAACCCATCCCCTCTCACCTACACACAATACAGGAATGTAGGACAATGGCGAGGGTAACCCATCCCCTCTCACCTACACACAATACAGGAATGTAGGACAATGGCGAGGGTAACCCATCCCCTCTCACCTACACACAATACAGGAATGTAGGACAATGGCGAGGGTAACCCATCCCCTCTCACCTACACACAATACAGGAATGTAGGACAATGGCGAGGGTAACCCATCCCCTCTCACCTACACACAATACAGGAATGTAGAATAATGGCGAGGGTAACCCACCCCTCTCACCTACACACAATACAGGAATGTAGGACAATGGCGAGGGTAACCCATCCCCTCTCACCTACACACAATACAGGAATGTAGGACAAAGGCGAGGGTAACCCAACCCTCTCACCTACACACAATTCAGGAATGTAGGACAATGACGAGGGTAACCCAACCCTCTCACCTACACACAATACAGGAATGTAGAATAATGACAAGGGTAACCCACCCCTCTCACCTACACACAATACAGGAATGAAGGACAATGGCGAGGGTAACCCATCCATTCTAACCTACACACAATACAGGAATGTAGGACAATGGCGAGGGTAACCCACCCCTCTCACATCTACACAATACAAGAATGTAGGACACTGGCGAGGGTAACCCATCCCCTCTAACCTACTCATAATACAGGAATGTAGGACAAAGAAGAGGGTTACCCACCCCTTCTCACCTACACACAATACAGGAATGTAGGACAAAGGCGAGGGTAACCCAACCCTCTCACCTACACACAATTCAGGAATGTAGGACAATGACGAGGGTAACCCAACCCTCTCACCTACACACAATACAGGAATGTAGAATAATGACAAGGGTAACCCTCCCCTCTCACCTACACACAATACAGGAATGTAGGACAATGGCGAGGGTAACCCATCACTCTCGCCTACACACAATACAGGAATGTAGGACAATGGCGAGGGTAACTCAACCCCTCTCACATCTACACAATACAGGAATGTAGAATAATGACAAGGGTAACCCACCCCTCTCACCTACACACAATACAGGAATGTAGGACAATGACGAGGGTAACCCATCCCCTTTCACCTACGCACAATACAGGAATGTAAGACAATGGCGAGGGTAACTCACCCCCTCTCACATCTACACAATGCAGGAATGTAGAATAATGGCGAGGGTAACCCACCCCTTTCACCTACACACAATACAAGAATGTAGGACAATGGCGAGGGTAACCCACCCCTCTCACCTACACACAATACAGGAATGTAGGACAATGGCGAGGGTACCTCATCCCCTCCCACATCTACACAATACAGGAATGTAGAAAAATGGCTAGGGTAACCCACCCCTCTCACCTACACAATACAGGAATGTAGGACAATGGTGAGGGGAGCTCATTCCCTCTCACCTACACACAATATATGAATGTAGGACAATGGCGAGGGTAACCCATCCCCTCTCACCTACACACAATACAGGAATGTAGCACAATGGCGAGGGTAACCCATCCCCTCTCACCTACACACAATACAGGAATGTAGGACAATGGCGAGGGTAACCCATCCCCTCTCACCTACACACAATACAGGAATGTAGGACAATGGCGAGGGTAACCCATCCCCTCTCACCTACACACAATACAGGAATGTAGGACAATGGCGAGGGTAACCCATCCCCTCTCACCTACACACAATACAGGAATGTAGGACAATGGCGAGGGTAACCCATCCCCTCTCACCTACACACAATACAGGAATGTAGGACAATGGCGAGGGTAACCCATCCCCTCTAACCTACACACAATACAGGAATGTAGGACAATGGCGAGGGTAACCCACCCCTCTAACCTACACACAATACAGGAATGTAGGACAATGGCGAGGGTAACCCATCCCCTCTCACCTACACACAATACAGGAATGTAGGACAATGGAGAGGGTTACTCACCCCTTCTCACCTACACACAATACAGGAATGTAGGACAATAGCGAGGGTAACTCATCCCCTCTCACATTTACACAATACAGGAATGTAGAATAATGACGAGGGTAACCCACCCCTCTCACCTAAACACAATACAGGAATGTCGGACAATGACGAGGGTAACCCATCCCCTCTCACCTACACACAATACATGAATATAGGACAATGAGGTGAGTACATCACCCCCTCTCATATCTACACAATACAGGAATGTAGAATAATGGCGAGGGTAACCCAACCCTCTCACCTACACACAATACAGGAATGTAGAATAATGACAAGGGTAACCCACCCCTCTCACCTACACACAATACAGGAATGTAGGACAATGGCGAGGGTAACCCATCCCCTCTCACCTACACACAATACAGGAATGTAGGACAATGGCGAGGGTAACCCATCCCCTCTCACCTACACACAATACAGGAATGTAGGACAATAAATAGGGTACCTCACCCCTTCTCACCTACACACAATACAGGAATGTAGGACAATCACATAACTAGCTACCCTTTCGCCTTAACACTACTGTTTGATATTGATTTCGGTTTTATTCAAAACAAAATATTCTCAAAGGCGTGATAAGCAAGAAAATTGAATTAGAAATAGTACATAAGAGCCACATATGGTTGCAATGTATACACGGTTTCGTTCGTTTTCTAGATAGGTCTAATAGTGAGTGGACTCAACATTATATTTATTTACTCAGGATCCTATACCCTTATGACACAGGCTACTTCTAATGGTTAATATGTTTGATGTCCCTTCGTCTATTAACCTTAGACTGTTTATGATTTGTTGATATAAAACCGAGCGATGCGCTGACTCAATGCGTATCCCGTACCTCTTGGGTAGCTTTGGCTATTGCGTACATATTACAATCAATGTGTGTCCGTGTGTATTTGTGGAACTGGTATCATTGGTAGTTTTCTGTGCTAAGTATGGCATTTTGAGTAAGTGTGTATTGTGCATGATTGACTCACTGAGTGTGTATTGTGCATGATTGACTCACTGAGTGTGTATTGTGCATGATTGACTCACTGAGTAACAAGACGTAGTTATACGGTCGGCACCGTAAACCAATCCCATTGATGATACAGCTGGACCATATAGGCCTTTTTGAAGGTACATTTATGAGTATTACGTGCCTATTTGCAAAGTCACTACATCATGTGCGTTTTTGAATACATATGAATCACGTGCTTATTTGAGTCAATATATCCCACGTGGCTGTTTGAATCTTTGTATCGTATACATTTTTGAATATTTGTACTACGGGCCTATTTGAATACATTTTCAGTAGAGGCGGTATTATTGGCCTGTTCTAGAGACTGACGAGACCACCATTATACCACGCGGGGTAATGTTTCCTCGCCATAGGTTAATTTCCACATGATAAGGTCATGTAGTCGACGGACGATGTACGAGAAATTAATAAAATAAAAATAAAGCATCAACTAACTACAGATGTTAATGTATTCGTCAATATCAAACGTCACTACAGTATCTATAGACACGGGATATCACCAAACGTAGGTCGATACACAACCGACTACAGTGATCACATAGCAGTCTTCACTCCACTACTTCAAAAAATATAACTACAACGCAAATATCAATTTGCCGTACTAGCGTGTCAGTGTAGCAGTCGGCGTTTAATGAAAACCATTGTGAAATTTTTAAGAAAATATATACATAGAATGAAGGCTCCTCTCTGTAGAATTACAGCAATACGAATGTACATGTAAAAACAAGATATTATTTATGCTCGACTCATTAGAAAAACAAAACCGCCCCATCAACAGCACACACCTGTCGCCCAGGAAAAACCGGAGATAGCCCCCGGAAACCTGTGTCCGATGGCAGGAAACAATTATATCCAAACAGGAGGGCCTAGGGGAAACGCTGGACCTGCGCCGTCATAGAAATGTATCTATTCCAATAATTCAATATAACAAACATACGCTAACAATGAAAAAAAGGAACATTGAATTCCAAAAATTAAAAATTCAGTGTCCGACCTGCTAGGAAGACAGCTAGAAAATGACCCTACCTACGCGTGTACCGATATTGTACACGTGATCCCGCTCCCACGGAGCGTGCGCCTACATGTAGCACGATAGTCATACGATGTCGTTTAAGACAAATAATTCCCGCTATACTGTCGAAACGCGGGAATATTTGAGTATTGGTACACACGAAAACCAGTCTCAATATGTCCCCATTTAAGCTCTTATTTGATGAAAATGATAAATTTGCACATTACATAGTTATCTGTCCTTGCGATTGGATGTTACTTTGATGTATTTGTGTGTGCAACATATTATTTGCAGCGAAAATGCTTAAATACGTGGTCAAAAACCCTCTGTAGTTATGTCAAGACCGACAGTAGATTATTAGGGAGTGGGGCGACTGGCTCGCCTATTGTCAGTATAATGTGACCGGATGGGGTGTGTTGCTTAGTGTGTTCTGCAGCACACTTCAGTGATATAGCACTTTAAAAAGGGCAAAAGTTCCACTATTTAAGATGACGCAACACGAACATACCACAGTCTCCAAAATCACGCACCGCACACTACATACACACTACACACGCTACATTACCCTGCCTGTTAATGGGACCTTAATTAATCAGCTGTTAATAGGACGTTAATTAATCAAACAAACGAAAAATGGATTGAAGGCCAATGGTTATCTGTCTGAAAGCACGGACTTAGTCCGAGGGACGTATAAACGGAAAAGTGTCAGACGGACGGAAGAGAAGACGGAATGATAATAGGACAGGCATGTGTCGTGGCGGTTCGTAAATAATGGAGGAAGAAGGATAGAATTCGTCAAATGATGACTCGATAGAAAAGGACCGTGGACGATGGAAGGCAGAGGTTCTAAAATAGTCAATGATGTGCTACAGAAAGCTAGAATAGTTAATGATGTGCTACAGAAAGCCAGAATAGTCAATGATGTGCCACAGAAAGCTAGAATAGTCAATGATGTGCTACAGAAAGCTAGAATAGTCAATGATGTGCTTCAGAAATCTAGAATAGTCAATGATGTGCTAACAGCCAGAATAGTCAATGATGTGCTACAGAAAGCTAGAATAGTCAATGATGTGCTAACAGAAAGCCAGAATAGTCAATGATGTGCTACAGAAAGCTAGAATAGTCAATGATGTGCTACAGAAAGCTAGAATAGTCAATTGTGTGCTCACAGAAAGCCAGAATAGTCAATGATGTGCTACAGAAAGCTAGAATAGTCAATGATGTGCTAACAGAAAGCTAGAATAGTCAGTGGAATTCTACAGAAAGCTAGAATAGTCAATGATGTGCTACAGAAAGCTAGAATAGTCAATTATGTGCTACAGAAAGCTGGAATAGTCAGCGGAATTCTACAGACAGCATATTTCTAGCATTATCTCCATGAGATTACACAACACAAGAAAAATCCATAAAGTTGTGAGTGATCAGTTGACAGCGATGAGAAGGTGATAACGATGGGCTTGTCGCCTTGGTTCGTTTTTACTCGCCATTAGTCTGAGCAATATGGGAGAATACCCACAACGTATCTGTGATGTACATCCATCTCATATCCATTAAACCAGCGAAATTGTCCATAAAAACATGCTTATCGTAATTGCAACATTGCTGCATTAGAACGATTCATTCAAATTTGGAGACTGCATTACCCTTCTTGGAAAAGCCTATCCGGACAATTTGGGAACAAATTAGTACTCTCTCTTACAACAATCATGTTACTACAATATTATAACGCTAACATGATCGACCTTCCCTGAGAGTCAGCTCAAGGTTTCTACACCACGTTAGACAGAAACGGCCAGGAGTGGTCGACAGAGAATCCACGTCAGTGAACGTAAGCATTCCATGATATCTCGAGTAATCAACAGTGGTCGGTTAAAGATTGTTTTGACACTCGTTAACATTGAACGTTTTGAAATTGGTTTATATGGTAATTTTAATATATATTAACGAAAAGAATCCTGAATATGTGACACGACGACCTCTTAGTTAGACACAGTCTGACTCACCATTAAGTGAGTGGGTATTTCGGAATATTTTATCGTCTGATGTTGAAGACAATCGGAATTAGGCAACAGGCAACATGCCAATACACGCCTTCTCTTTAAAAAGATAATGTGAATGCGCAATTTAAACAAGTGCGTGGGACGACTAGTTCGCCCGTTTTCAGTATAATGTGATCGGGTGGGGTGTGTTGCTTGGTGTCTTCGGCGGCATGCTTCAGTGGTATAGCACTATTATAAAAGGGCAAGAGGACACTCGCACGTCATACACACAACACACTGCATACATAGGAGGCCGTCCTTGCATGAAGATGGCTGTTAATAGGGCGTTAATTTAATAAAACAAAGACTAGCCCTCAGTTGGGGTAGGGGAGTAGTTAGAATTGTACCTGCTGCCCGCATCAGGTAGTAGTTTCCGCTCTTGCTTAGCGCGTAGCATACAGGGAAAAAGACAACTTGTTCATTTGTTTTCAGTATAATTGGCTGGGTGTGTTCGGCGGCATGCCTCATTGATATAACACCATAAAAAAGGGCAAGAGTTCCACTATACAAGAAAGCACAACATGATCATACTGCAGTCTGGACCGCATGCTAGTTTCATGACCATGGCTGTCGATAAGACGTTAATTACTAAAATAACCAAACATTCCATTTGAAAACATCTTGATAGATATATGCATGTTTCTAAAAGAGATTTAAAAACAAATGTTATGATTTGTTCTTCTGATATTTAATGTTGTATATATGTTTATTTGCTATCTTTATATACAAACTACCATGTAAAAAGAATATGCCAATACATTTTTTGTTAAAAATTGAAAGAGATTGTTTTCCGATAATATGTAGGATACAGGCACGATGCACCAAACAACAAAGCAATCGGTGCAGTATATCGTTAAGTACATCACGTTTTTACCTTTGGACTACCGTTAAGTACATCATGTTTTTACCTTTGGACAACAGTTAAGTACATCATGTTTTTACCTTCGGACTTCTGTGACTACTGCCACATACTTAATATTACTGGATAAAAAGGCAGAATGCTGGAAGTACAGAGGTCAATCGGGGACATGTCATTTTTGTGATTAGAAAATCTATTTAAATATCAGTACCAGGTTACCATACTTTCTTTCATCCAAAGTATTTGCTTTTGATAGTTTCGATTTTAGCTTTAAAAACATTTACCAAAATAGTTTTTGAATTGTAGCAAAAATAAATTGAGCCTAATTTTCTTTGTTGAAGTGCCGTCTCGTGTACTAGGCGGCCTCAAACGATATTACATCTGTAAATTGAGAATCTGGACGGTTCTGTCTTATCTGAACAATAAAACACAGAAATTATCGTTACATACGAGCAAGCTTTTGTCCGACCCTTTGCTTAGCTGTTGAGTCGATAATGGACACAGTGGATCTACATAGTAAGCATAGACGCATTCTCTCAAAATAGGAAATGTTCAGGCCACCGAGGTTATGGCTTCTCTTCACCATCTTTTCCCCTTGAGAGCTACATATTGTAACTGTATTTCTTCTTCAGTGTGTAGAACATTTTCAACATTGGTAACAGGACGTGATGGTGCTGTTTGTGGTAACAGGACGTGATGGTGCTGTTTGTGGTAACAGGACGTGATGGTGCTGTTTGTGGTAACAGGACGTTATGGTGCCACACGTGGTAACAGGACGTGATGGTGCTGTTTGTGGTAACAGGGCGTGATGGTTCTCTTTGTGGTAACAGGACATGATGGTGCTTTTTATGGAAACATAATGTGATGGTGCTGTTTGTGGTAACACGACGTGATGGTGCCGCATGTGGTAACAGGACGTGATGGTGCCGCATGTAGTAACAGGGCGTGATGGTGCCGCATGTGGTAACAGGACGTGATGGTTCTGTTTGTAATAACAGAACGTGATGGTGCTGTTTGTGGTAACAGGACGTGATGGTGCCGTTTGTAATAACAGGACGTGATGGTGTTGTTTGTGGTAACAGGACGTGATAGTGCTGTTTGAGGTAACAGGGCGTGATGGTTCTGTTTGTGGTAACAGGACATGATTGTGCTGTTTGTGGTAACAGGACGTGATGGTGCTTTTTGTGGAAACAGGACGTGATGGTGCCGCATGAAGTAACAGGGCATGATGGTGCCGCATGAAGTAACAGGACGTGATGGTGCTGTTTGTGATAACAGGACGTGATGGTGCTGTTTGTGGTAACAGGACGTGATGGTGCTGTTTGTGGTAACAGGACGTTATGGTGCCACACGTGGTAACAGGACGTGATGGTGATGTTTGTGGTAACAGGACGTGATGGTGATGTTTGTGGTAACAGGACGTGATGGTGCTGTTTATGGTAACAGGACGTGATGGTGCAACTTGTGGTAACAGGACGTGATGGTTCTGTTTGTGGTAACAGGGCGTGATGGTTCTGTTTGTGGTAACAGGACATGATGGTGCTTTTTATGGAAACATAATGTGATGGTGCTGTTTGTGGTAACAGGACGTGATGGTGCTGTTTGTAGTAACTGGACGTGATGGTGCTGTTTGTGGAAACCGGACGTGATGGTGCTGTTTGTAGTAACATGACGTGATGGTGCTGTTTGTGGTAACAGGATGTGATGGTGCTTTTTATGGAAACATAATGTGATAGTGCTGTTTGTGGTAACAGGACGTGATGGTGCTGTTTGTGGTAACAGGACGTGATGGTGCTGTTTGTAGTAACAGGACGTGATAGTGCCGCTTGTGGTAACAGGACGTGATGGTGCCGCTTGCGGTAACAAGACGTGATGGTGCCGCTTGTGGTAACAGGACGTGATGGTGCCGCTTGTGGTAACAGGACGTGATGGTGCAGCTTGTGGTAACAGGACGTGATGGTGCTGTTTGTGGACGATATGATATCACTTGTATTAATGACATGAGGAGATCGTATAGTTACATAGGCAGACATGGTGTTTATTTGTCTCTTGATGTAATAGCATATGTACCATGATAGTAAAGGATATCGAACTCGAAATTGCGCATGATTGATGAAAGATCATTATATGCAAATATTTTTTGTTTATTTACAATAAACAATTGTCTTAGCTTCTCTGCAAGTTTTTGGCGTACAATCTATCCATTCTGATATTAATTTACCCTTTATGATATAAACCTGGTCCAGGTGAACATTGATCGTATCCATTTCGGACGTTGAATTCCCATGAGAACTGACATGAAACAAAAGCTGGTCAAAATAAACCGCCAGATATATATTACTCAGTTAAAGATCAAGATAAGTTACAATAAGTCGTCGTAAAACATAATTACGTAGAGACTGCAGTCTTTACGTGGAGACGGCAGTACTTTACGTGGAGACTGCAATACTTTACGTGAAGAATGTAGTACTTTACGTGGAGACTGTAATACTTAACGTGGAGATTGCAGTAATTTACGTGGAGACTGAATACTTTACGTGAAGACGGAAGTACTTTACGTGGAGACTGAAATACTTTACGTGAAGACTGTAGTACTTTACGTGGGGACGTAGTACTTTACGTGGAGACTGCAGTACTTTACGTGGAGACTACAATACTTTACGTGTAGACGGCAGTACTTTTCGTGGAGACTGAGTACTTTACGTGGAGACTGCAGTACTTTACGTGGAGAATGCAGTACTTTACGTGAAGACGGCAGTACTTTACGTGGAGACTGCAATACTTTACGTGAAGACTGTAGTACTTTACGTGGGGACGTAGTACTTTATGTGGAGACTGTAGTACTTAACGTGGAGACTGCAGTACTTTACGTGGAGACTGCAATACTTTACGTGAAGACGGCAGTACTTTACGTGGAGACTGTAGTACTTTACGTGGAGACTGCAGTACTTTACGTGGAGAATGCAGTACTTTACGTGGAGACTGCAGTACTTTACGTGGAAACTGCAGTACTTTACGTGGAGACTGCAGTACTTTACGTGGAGACTGTAATACTTTACGTGGAGACTATAGTACTTTATGTGGAGACTGCAATACTTTGCGTGGAGACTGCAGTCCTTTACGTGGAGACTATTGTACTTAACGTGGAGACTGCAGTACTTTACGTGGAGACTGCAGTACTTTACGTGGAGACTGCAATACATAACGTGTAGAATACAGTACTTTACATGCAGACTGCAGTACTTCACGTGGAGACTGCAATACTCAACGTGGAGACGGCAGTACTTTATGTGGAGACTGCAATACTTTACGTGGAGACTGCAGTACTTTATGTGGAGACTGTAGTATTTTACGTGGAGACTGCAATTCTTTACGTGGAGACTGTACTTACTTTACGTGGAGACTGCAGTACTTTACTTTGAAACTATAGTTCTTTACGTGGAGACTGCAATACTTTACGTGGAGACTGCAGTACTTTACGTGGAGACTGCAATACTTTACGTGGAGACTGTAGTACTTTACGAGGAGACTGCGATACTTTATGTGGAGACTGTAGTACTTTATGTGGAGACTGCTGTACTTTACATGGAGACTATAGTACTTTACGTGGAGACTGCAATACTTTACGTGGAGACTACAGTCCTTTACGTTGAGACTACAGTACTTTACGTGCAGACTGCAGTACTTTACGTGCAGACTGCAGTACTTTACGTGCAGACTGCAGTACTTAACATGGAGACTGCAGTACTTTATGTGGAGACTGCAGTACTTTACGTGGAGACTGTAGTACTTTACGTGGAGACTGTAATACTTTACGTGGAGACGGCAGTACTTTATGTGGAGACTGCAATACTTTACGTGGAGACGGCAGTACTTTATGTGGAGACTGCAATACTTTACGTGGAGACTGCAGTACTTTATGTGAAGACTGTTGTACTTTACGTGGAGAATGTAGTACTTTACGTGGAGACTGCAATACTTTACGTGGAGACTGTAGTACTTTACGTGGAGACTGCAGTACTTTACATGAAGACTATTGTACTTTACGTGGAGACTGCAATACTTTACGTGGAGACTGCAGTACTTTACGTGGAGAATGCAATACTTTACGTGGAGACTGTAGTACTTTACGAGGAGACTGCAGTACTTTACATGGAGACTGCAATACTTTATGTGGAGACTGTAGTACTTTACGTGGAGACTGTAGTACTTTACGTGCAGACTGCAGTACTTTACGTGGAGACTGCAATACTTTACGTGGAGACGCAGTACTTTACGTGGAGAATGTAGTACTTTACGTGGAGACTGCAGTACTTTACGTGGAGACTGCAATACTTTACATGGAGATTGCAGTACTTTACATGAAGACTGCAGTACTTTACGTGGAGATTACAGTACTTTATGTGGAGACTGCAATACTTTACGTGGAGACTGCAGTACTTTACGTGGAGACGCAGTACTTTACGTGGAGACTGTAGTACTTTACGTGGAGACTGTAGTACTTTACGTGGAGACTGTAGTACTTTACATGGAGACTGTAGTACTTTACGTGGAGACTGTAGTACTTTACGTGGAGACGCAGTACTTTACGTGGAGACTGTAGTACTTTATGTGGAGACTGTAGTACTTTACGTGGAGACTGTAGTACTTTACATGGAGACTGTAATACTTTACGTGGAGACTGTAGTACTTTACATGGAGACTGTAATACTTTACGTGGAGACGGCAGTACTTTATGTGGAGACTGCAATACTTTACGTGGAGACGGCAGTACTTTATGTGGAGACTGCAATACTTTACGTGGAGACTGCAGTACTTTATGTGGAGACTGTTGTACTTTACGTGGAGACTGCAGTTCTTTAGGTGGAGACTGCAATACTTTACGTGGAGACTGTAGTTCTTTTCGTGGAGACTGCAGTACTTTACATGAAGACTATTGTACTTTACGTGGAGACTGCAATACTTTACGTGGAGACTGCAGTACTTTACGTGGAGACTGCAATACTTTACGTGGAGACTGTAGTACTTTACGAGGAGACTGCAGTACTTTACATGGAGACTGCAATACTTTATGTGGAGACTATAGTACTTTACGTGGAGACTGTAGTACTTTACGTGCAGACTGCAGTACTTTACGTGCAGACTGCAATACTTTACGTGGAGACTGCAGTACTTTACGTGGAGACGCAGTACTTTACGTGGAGAATGTAGTACTTTACGTGGAGACTGCAGTACTTTACGTGGAGACTGCAATACTTTACGTGGAGATTGCAGTACTTTACATGAAGACTGCAGTACTTTACGTGGAGATTACAGTACTTTATGTGGAGACTGCAATACTTTACGTGGAGACTGCAGTACTTTACGTGGAGACGCAGTACTTTACGTGGAGACTGTAGTACTTTACGTAGAGACTGCAGTCCTTTACGTGGAGACTGCAGTACTTAACGTGGAGACTGCAGCACTTTACGTGGAGACTGTAGTACTTTACATGGAGACTTCAGTACTTTACGTGGAGACGCAGTACTTTACGTGGAGACTGCAATACTTTACGTGGAGACTGCAGTACTTTATGTGGAGACTGCAGTACTTTACGTGGAGACTGTAGTACTTTACATGGAGACTGTTGTACTTTACGTGGAGACGGCAGTACTTTATGTGGAGACTGCAGTACTTTATGTGGAGACTGCAATACTTTACGTGGAGACTGCAGTACTTTATGTGGAGACTGTAGTACTTTACGTGGAGACTGCAGTTCTTTACGTGGAGACTGCAATACTTTACGTGGAGACTGTAGTACTTTACGAGAAGACTGTAGTACTTTATGTGGAGACTGTAGTACTTAACGTGGAGACTGCAGTACTTTACGTGGAGACTGCAATACTTTACGTGGAGACTGTAGTACTTTACGTGGAGACTGCAGTACTTTACGTGGAGTCTGCAATACTTTACGTGGAGACTTCAGTACTTTACGTGGAGACGCAGTACTTTACGTGGAGACTGTAGTACTTTACGTGGAGACTGCAGTACTTTACGTGGAGACTGCAATACTTTACGTGGAGATTGCAGTACTTTACATGAAGACTGCAGTACTTTACGTGGAGATTACAGTACTTTATGTGGAGACTGTAGTACTTTACGTGGAGACTGCAATCCTTTGCGTGCAAATGCTAAATAACCGACAGTCGAATGAAATACAAAATATTAGTAAGTACTTATGCTATATACGTATGTATATCAGCAGAAAGGTATATATCACTACTGTTTATGTATACTTAGACATATGTTGCCACGTTTCTATGAGTTTTTAATACCGTCCACAGCGTGAAAGTTGTTCAGTGTCCCACCTGTTACATTATACTAACATTTACAGACACGGCACGTGGAATTGCAGAGTTGATTATTCTTTGGAAAACCTACTTTATAAACATGTAGATCAAATCATTTTCTAAAAACTGCATTTTTCCGTATAAATCCTGAATATTTATATTCCATACCATGTTTTAATTCCGTACATTTTTTATATTTGTTATAATATGTAAGCTTGCAAGGATGTTTATAAATATTTATTAAATTATTGACTTTTGTTGTAGCAAAGGCAGTGTAACATCATATTAACCGAATCAAAAGTTTTAATTTTTATATCAGATATTTATGATGTTGATGAAATAAAAAAAAACAGATTGAAGGCCTCAGGACGCCTCCCCGAGAAATTCGACATTTGGAATAAGTGACGTCACAATAGCAATTGATCGACTCGGTATTTCTAAAACCGGAAAGACCAAGTTAAGGGGTGGTTATGCTGGAATCAGCTTGTCTATCTGTCCGTAGAAAAACTTACTCCGGACAATTCCTCCTAAACTACTTAACTAATTTAATGAAACTTGGTCCCATGTGTAGATGTGCATAAAGGATTTCGGTTGTAAATAATTAAATAATTGTATATCCATGGTAACCAGATCACTTTTCACAGGTTTCTGTTGAATTAAATTTAAAACTATAAAAGTTTGCTATCCTATAGTCATTACAAAGTTTGCTATCCTATCGTAATTACAAAGTTTGCTATCCTATCGTCATTACAAAGTTTGCTATATCCTGTCGTCATTACAAAGTTTGCTATATCCTATCGTCATTACAAAGTTTGCTGTATCCTGTCGTCATTACAAAGTTTGCTATATCCTATCGTCATTACAAAGTTTGCTATATCCTATCGTCATTACAATGTTTGCTATCCTATCGTCATTACAAAGTTTGTTATATCCTATCGTCATTACAAAGTTTGCTATATCCTGTCGTCATTACAAAGTTTGCTATATCCTGTCGTCATTACAAAGTTTGCTATCATATCGTCATTACAAAGTTTGCTATATCCTATCGTCATTACAAAGTTAGCTATCCTATCGTCATTACGAAAGTTTCTATCCTATTTCGTCATTACAAGTTGCTATCCTATTAGTCATTTACAAAGTTTGCCTACCTATCGTCATTGTACATAGTTTGCTATCTGCTCGCGATTACCAAAGTTTGGCTATATCTATGTCATTACAAAGTTTGCTATCTATCGTCATACAAAGTTTGCCATCCTACGTCATGTACAACGTTTGCTATATCCTAATCGTCATTACAAAAGTATTGCGTATAGTCCTATCGCTGACAAAGTTTGCTACTATTCTTATCGTTCATTACAAAGTTTGCTATCCTATCGTCATTACAAAGTTGCGCTATATCCTACTGTCATTACATAAGTTTGCTATATTCTGTCGTCATTACAGAGTTTCTCACATCTATCATCATTACAAATTTGCTATCATAGTCATTAGCAATAGTGCTATTCCTATACGTCATTACAAAAATTTGCTATCCTGATAGTCATTAACATGCAAGTTTGCTATCCCTATCGTCATTACAAAGTTTGCTATCTCTATCGTCATTACAAGTTTGCTACATCATCATTACTAAATTCTGCTATATCCTCCGTCATTACAAGTTTGGTAAACTTATAGGTCATGGTACAGGAAGTTGTTGCTTGTCTTGATAGGTTTTTCTGGTTTGTTATCATTTATCAGGTCATTTTCTTTAGGTTTGTATATGTTTACCAAGGGTATAGTGTACGTCGTCTCTCGCTTAAATTCTAAACAGGTAAATGTTTCTACTATTGTCTGTCTTGTTGTTATCAAAGGTAACGTGATAAAAGCCAGTCATTACAAAATTTATCAAAAGTGTGTATTCCAAATGGTAATGTACATTTATACAAGGTTTATTGGTAAACAATCCTGGTTTTTATATAAAGGTAGTGTAGTACTATTAATGTTATCAATTACAAGGTAATTACAATTGTGGCATTGTTATCAAGTTATTCTTAATACAGTAAGGGTACATACTGTATTGTTAATACATGGTAAGTGTACGTATCATGCATATTTTTTATATAAAAGGTAAGTGGTATTAAATATCTATAAGGTAAAAATGATCTTTGTCGTATTTTATTATCTATACTACGGTTTCGTGTGGGGTTTTATCATTTTATAAAGTTTGGTATACTATAGTCATTTACAAAGTTTGCTATCCCTCATTAAAAGTTTCATTGTCCAAAAGTTTTGCTTCTCGCTAAGCATTCAAAAGTTTTTTGGCTATATCCTATTGTCATTACAAAGTTTGCTTCTTCGTTATACTGCTATTATCGTCATGCAAAGTTTGCTATCTTTAGTCATTACAAAGTTTGCTATATCCTATGTAAGAATACAAAGTTTGGCTATCCTATAGTCATTGCAAAGTTGCTTATAATCCTGTCGTCATTACAAATTTGCTATCCCAATAGTTCATTAATTTGCTATGTATCCATTAATTGCATATCCACGCATTAAGTTTGCTGATTCCTATCGCTTACAAAGTTTTGATAATCTGGATACAGGTCTATAGTCATTCAAGTTTCTAATGCTATTTCATCAGTTTGCTATACTATAGTCCTTTACAAAGTTGCTATCCTAGGTCGTCATTACAAAGTTTGTATAGTCCTTAAAATTAACAAAGTTGCTAATATAGTCATTAAAAGTTAGTTCTATTTCATATTCGTCATGACAAATTTTGCTATATCCTAATCATCATTGAACAATGTTTGCTATATCCTGGTCGTCATTACTAAAGTTTGCTATATCCTATCGTCACTTACATAGATGTTTGCTATATCCTATCGTCATTCAAAGTTTGCTATCCTATCGTCATTACATAAGTTTGCTACTATCGTGATACTTGCTATCCTATCGTCATTACAAAGAAATTTGCTATCGCTCTACGTT
This sequence comes from Argopecten irradians irradians, assembly GCA_004382745.1. Taxonomy (NCBI): domain Eukaryota; kingdom Metazoa; phylum Mollusca; class Bivalvia; order Pectinida; family Pectinidae; genus Argopecten; species Argopecten irradians. The sequence goes on along the minus strand of SAYR01012949.1, from coordinate 5,148 downwards.
TGCTCGGTATATCGTCATAGTAATTCAATTTCTATATCCTATGGGTAAAAAGTTTGTCTGATATCCATCGGCATTACAAATTTGGCTAATTTCACTATCGTCAATTAACAAAGTTTGCTATATCTAAGTCGCATTACACAAGTTTGCTTTCCTATCGTCATTACAAAGTTTTGTTATAGTCTATTGTCCATTACAAATATTTGCTATATCTTAGTCATTACAAAGTTTGCTATATCTATGTCATTTACAAAAGTTTGCTAGTCCATTCGTCATTAAACGAAGTTTGTTATTTCTATCGTTCATTACAAAGTTTGCTATGCCTAATCGTCATTCAAAGTTTGCTATATTAGTCATTACAAAGTTTGCTATCGCTATCATCAATTACAAAATTTGCTATATCGATCCAGTTTATAAACGTCATACAATTTGCTATATCCCTATCGTCATTAAAGTTGCTTCGCATGATTCAATGCTACCATCGTCATACAAAGTTGCTATATCCTATGTCATTAACAAAAGTTTGCTATATCCTATCGTCATTACAAAGTTTGTTATCAATATCATAAATGTACATTACGTTATTATGTTGCTATCCTAATAGTCATACAATTTGGTATACCAAGGTCATTACAAAGTTTGTCTCCTATTGTCTTTACAAAGTTGCTAAATCCATAGTCATTTACAAAATTTGTATACCATAGTCTTACAAAGTTGTTATCTAATCAAGTTTGCTATCCTATAGTCATTACAAAGTTTGGTATATCCTATCGTCATTACAAAATTTGCTATCCTATCATCATTACAAAGTTTGCTATATCCTGTCGTCATTACAAAGATTGCTATATCCTATCGTCATTACAAAGTTTGCTATATCCTATCGTCATTACAAAGTTTGCTATCCTATCGTCATTACAAAGTTTGCTATCCTATAGTCATTACAAAGTTTTCTATATATATCCTAACGTCATTACAAAGTTTGCTATCCTATCGTCATTACAAAGTTTGCTATCCTGTCGTCATTACAAAGTTTGCTATCCTGTCGTCATTACAAAGTTTGCTATCCTGTCGTCATTACAAAGTTTGCTATATCATATCGTCATTACAAAGTTTGCTATATCCTGTCGTCATTACAAAGTTTGCTATCCTATCGTCATTACAAAGTTTGCTATCCTATCGTCATTACAAAGTTTGCTATATCCTATAGAAATTACAAAGTTTGCTATATCTTATAGTCATTACAAAGTTTGCTATATCCTGTCGTCATTACAAAGTTTGCTATCCAATAGTCATTACAAAGTTTGCTATCCTATCGTCATTACAAAGTTTGCTATATCCTATCGTCATTACAAAGTTTGCTATCCTATCGTCATTACAAAGTTTGATATATCCTATCGTCATTACAAAGTTTACTATCCTATAGTCATTACAAAGTTTGCTATCCTATCGTCATTACAAAGTTTGCTATCCTATCGTCATTACAAAGTTTGCTATCCTATCGTCATTACAAAGTTTGCTATATCCTATAGAAATTACAAAGTTTGCTATATCATATAGTCATAACAAAGTTTGCTATCATATCGTCATTAAAAATTTTGCTATATCCTATCGACATTACAAAGTTTGCTATATCCTATCGTCATTACAAAATTTGCTATCCTATCGTCATTACAAAGTTTGCTATATCCTATCGTCATTACAAAGTTTGCTATCCTATCGTCATTACAAAGTTTGCTATCCTATCGTCATTACAAAATTTGCTATCATGTCGTCATTACAAAGTTTGCTATATCCTATAGTCATTACAAAGTTTGCTATATCCTATCGTCATTACAAAGATTGCTATATCCTATCGTCATTACAAAGTTTGCCATCCTATCGTCATTACAAAGTTTGCTATATCCTATCGCATTACAAAGTTTGCTTTCCTATCGTCATTACAAAGTTTGCTATATCCTATAGTCATTACAAAGTTTGCTATATCCTATCGTCATTACAAAGTTTGCTATATCCTATCGTCATTACAAAGTTTGCTATCCAATCGTCATTAAAAAGTTTGTTATCCTATCGTCATTACAAAGTTTGCTATATCCTATCGTCATTACAAAGTTTGCTATCCAATAGTCATTACAAAATTTGCTATCCTATCATCATTACAAAATTTGCTATATCCTATAGTCATTACAAAGTTTGCTATATCCTATTGCATTACAAAGTTTGCTAAGTTTGCTATCAATAGTCATTACAAATTTGCTATCATCCTATCGTTCATTTACAAAGTTTGCTATCCTAATAGTCATTACAAAAGTTTGGGTATATCCATAGGTCATTACAAAGTTTGGTATATCCTATCGTCATTACAAGTTTGCTAAATCCAATAGTCATTTACAAAGTTTGTATCCATCGTCATTACAAAGTTGCTATTTTATCGTCATTTACAACAGTTTGCTATTCTGTCGTCATTACAAGTTTGGTATATCCAATCGCCAATCGTCATTTACAAAGTTTGCTATCCTATCGTCATTACAAAGTTTGGTATATCCTATCATCAATTACAAAGGTGCTATCCTGTCGTCATTGACAAAGTTTGCAATGCCTATCATCCATTACAAAGTTTGCTATATCCTATCGTCATTACAAAGTTTGCTATGCTATCGTATTACAAAGTTTTGTTTTGGGAGCTGTGTATATGGTTGATGTGTTTTTTTGTGTATTATCGGTGGAGTGAGAGTGCGAGTGTGTGTTTTGGGAGATGGTAGTATATTGGTGGTTGTGTTTGGTATCTATGGTGGAGTGAAGTGCGAGGTGGCGTGTTTTGGGAGACTGTGGTAATATTGGTGGTGTTATCTATGGTGGAGTGAAGTACGAGGTGCTTTGTTTTGGGAGACCTGTGGTATATTGGTGTTGTGTTTGTGTATCTATGGTGGTGTGAAGTGCGAACGGTGCTTGTTTGGGAACTGTGGTATATTGGTGTTGTGTTTTTGTGTATCTATGGTGGAGTGAAGTGCGATGGTGCTTGTTTTGGGAGACTGTGGTATATTGGAGTTGTGTTTTTGTGTATCTATGGTGGAGTGAGTAGCGAGTGTGGTGTTTTGGGGACTGTGGTATATTGGTGTTGTGGTTTTTTGTGTATCTATGGGTGGAGTGAAGTAACGAGGTGGTGTTTTGGGAGACTGTGGTATATTGGTGTTGTGTTTTGTTATCTATTGGTGGAGTGAAGTTCACCGAGGGTGTGTGTTTTTGGTGAGACTGTGGTATATTGGTGTTTGTTGTATCTATGGTGGAGTGAAGTGCGAGGTGTTGTGTTTTGGGGACTGTGGGTTATTGGTGTTGTGTTTTTGTTGTATCTATGGTGGAGTGAGTACGAGGTGTTGTGGTTTTGGGAAGACTTGGTGGTATATTGGTGTTTGTAGTATCTATGGTGGAGTGAAGTGCGAGGTGTGTGGGTTTTGGGAGACTGGTGGTATATTGGTGTTGTGTTGTTGTGTAATCCATATGGTAGGAGTGAAAGTACGAGGTGCTTGTTTGGGAGACTGTGGGATATTGGTGTTTGTGTTTTTGTGTATCTATGGTGAGAGTGAAAGTACGAGGTGCTTGTTTTGGGAGCACTGTGGTATATTGTGTTGTGTTTTTGTGTATCTAATGGTGGAGTGAAGTAACGAGGTGCTTGTTTGGGAGACTGGTGTATATTGGTGGTTGTGTTTTTGGTGTATCTATGGTGGAGTGAAGTAGAGGTGCTTGTTTTGGAGACTGTGGTATATGTTGGTGTGTGTGTTTTTGTGTAATCTATGGTGGAGTGAAGTAGCGAGGTGCGTGTTTTGGGAGACTGTGGTATATTGGTGTGTGTTTTGTGGTATCTATGGTGGAGTGGAAGTACGAGGTGCTTGTTTTGGGAGAACTGTGGTAATATTGGCCTTGTTGGTGTATCTATGGTGGAGTGAAGTATTGCGAGGTGCTTGTTTTGGGGAGACTGTGGTATAATTGGTGGTTGTGTTTTTGTGTATCTATGGTGGAATGTGAAGTAACGAGGTGTGTGTTTTGGGAGACTGTAGTATATGGTGTTGTGTTTTTGTGTATCTATGGTGGAGTGAAGTACGAGGTGTGTTGTTGTGGGAGACTGTGGGTAATTATTGGTGTTGTGTTTTTGTGTATCTTATGGTGGAGTTGGAAGTACAGGTGTGTGTTTTGGAGACTGTGGTATATTGGTGTTGTGTTTTGTGTATATATGGTGGAGTGAAGTACGAGGTGGCTTGGTTTGGGGACTCTGTAAGTATATTGGTGTTTGTGTTTGTGTATCTATGGTGGAGTGAGTGCGAGGTGCGTTTTTTGGGAGACTGTAGTATATTTGGTGTTGTGTATCTTATGGTGGAGTGAAGGTACCGCAGGTGTGTGTTTTGGAGACTGTGGTATATTTGGTGTTGTGTTTGTTGTGTATTATGGTGATGTGAAGTAGCGAGGTGCTTGTTTTGGGAGAACTGATGGTAATAATTGGTTGTTGTGTTTTTTGTGTATCTTTCTATGGGGTGGAAGGTGAGAGTACGAGGGGTGTGTTTGGAGACTTGTGGTATAATTGGTGTTGTGTTTTTTTGTGTATCTATGGTGAGTGAAGTACGAGGTGCTTGTTTTGGGAGACTGTGGTATTTGGTGTCTTGTTGTTTTTGTGGTAATCTTCTATGGTGGATGTGAAGTACAGTAGGTGCTTGTTTTGGGAGACTGTGGTATAAATTGGTGTTTGTGTTTGTTGTGTATACTATGGTGGAGTGAATACGAGGTGCTGTTTTGTGGGAGACTGTGGGTATAGTTGGCTGTTTGTGTTTTGTGTATGCTATGGTGGAAGGTGAAGTACCGGGGTGCTTGTTTTTGGGGAGAACTGTGGTATAGCTTGGTGTTGTGTTTTTGTGTATCTATGGGTGGAGTGAAAGTACGGAGGTGCTTGTTTTGGGAGAACTGTGGTATATTGGTGTTTGTGGTTTTTGTGTATCTATGGTGGAGTGAAGTACGGAGGTGTGTGTTTGTGGGAGACTGTAGTATAACTTTGGTGTTGTGTTTTTGTGTATCTATTGGGTGGAAGTGGAAGTACGAGGTGGTGTTTTGGGAGAAGCTGTAGTAATATTGGGTAGTTGTGTTTTTGTGTATCTATGGTGGAGTGAA
>SAYR01012862.1:136364-183253 GCA_004382745.1 Argopecten irradians irradians | reverse complement strand
TTATAGTGCTATATCACTGAAGCATGCCGCCGAAGACACCAAGCAACACACCCCACCCGGTCACATTATACTGACAACGGGCGAACCAAAAAGTCAATTAGGAAGAAGAGAACAGATTAGTCTTAAATTTAGTCGCCTCTTACGATCATGCAATAGGGGCAGCAGGTACAATTCTTACACCCTACCTGCAGAGGTCTTTCGTACCTTCAAGACGAACAACCTCCAGAAGCCATTATAGAAACACAGCACGTCAAATATACAGAATCCATAATACAGGCATGGTAACAGCAAATATTCCTTTATGGAAATAAAATGGCGAGGAGTCAACACATTTGTGGCTCTCAAGCATGGATGCATGGCACAAAATGCATGGTTACGACAACACTAAAATGCATGCAGCCCTACCGTTACTGTTAGAAGGACCAGCACGGTAACACCGTGGTTAGAGACAGTATCCCGAGTCTACATTACATCTATTGCAGACTCTAAGACTGTCTTCATAGAAAGATTCTTCAGAAACAGGACATAAATCAGAGAGTCTATTCATACAGCGTGCTGGAAAAAATGGACTTGGTTACACGCGTTGACGAAGGTATAAAAGAGCCCTACAAAATACAATCATCAATGTATTGGCAGAGAACCATAAACATTTGCAGAACTCGCCAGGCTGTTGAACTTGCTGTCGCACAGAAGTGTCTGCAAGCACACATAAACTGACTCTGCTAGTGTTTCATGTGTATGATACAGGATCATGTGCGAAGCTTTAACGCCATGGCCTCTTGCCATTCAAAAACACTACATTACACACACACTCACTTGCAATACTTAGTTCTCTTACCAGGAGTAAAATCCTACTCCTCCTTCATCCTTGGATGGATTTCATTTATATTTGGTGTTAAACATCATTGGGGAAGGATAATCATATTTTATACATGAGCCTGGTCTGACCCCTAAGGGCTGAGGGATGGGGCCCCAAAAGGGCAAACTTTCTTAATTTTAGCTGGCCCACTTCCGGTTTTCAGGTTTCAGTCTCTGATCTCAATGAAAATTGGTCTAAAGGGTTTTTAATTAATGCCAAACAACGTGCAAACATTTTCGTAAAGATTACTGTATTCCAAGATGACCGCTGGCCCACTTCCTGTTTTAAGGTTTCAGTCTCTGATCTCAATCAAAATTGGTTTATAGGGGTTTTAATTGATGCCGAACAACATGCAAACATTTTCATAAAATTTTTGGTATTTTAAGATGGCTGCTGGCCCACTTCCTGTGTTCAGGTTCATTCCAGATCTCATTGAAAATTGGTCTATAGGGGTTTTAATTGATTCAGAAGGGGGAACTTTAGGTGAGGACAATCATATTTTATAAAAGACCAGGCTAAGACCCATGGGGATAGTACGGCGGAGGTCCAAAATGGGAGCTTAGCTGAAATTTGGCTTTAAAATCTGACTCCTTATATAAATCCTTGAATGGGTTGCAACCATATATGGATAAAGGGATACCAAATTTGTTCAACAAATGACATTTACCTATTTTAGAAACTTACATATTCAACTAAGGAGTTCCTTGTATTATTTATATTAATTGTTAACCACTACTTTATACTGTGACTTTGTTGTTTTGTGCCATGAGTCAGATGACCGTAAAGGCCCATGGGCCTCTTGTTATAGTGCTATATCACTGAAGCATGCCGCCGAAGACACCAAGCAACACACCCCACACGGTCACATACTGAATACAGAAATTTAAAGATTTACTCTTATTTCCAATATCTAATTTCTGCTCCAGGCGGTCAGAGCCAAAATTTATACAAATTCTGTTATCCTTCTACATAGGATTTTCCTGGCCAAATTGGTTAGTCACAAGCAAACATAACTTTTATGAAGTCCTGTATAGTAGAGCGATGTCGTTTTATTTCGGTGTTTAGAAGATTTTATTGCTAAATATAACGATATTGCTGATGTTTATGCTGTGCGCGATTTGAACGCAAGAACGGTTAATAGACCTGATTTCAAAGAGATTTGTTTGTTTGATTACTTTAACGTCCTATTAACAGCCAGGATCATGTAAGGACGGCCTCCAATGTATGCAGTGTGTAGCGTGTTTTGAGAGACTGCGGTATGTTCGTGTTGTGTCTTCTTGTAAAGTGGAACTGTTGCTCTTTTTATAGTGCCATATCACTGAAGCATGCCGCCGAAGAATTAGCAATCTGGTCCGGTACGTGCGATCTAAACCTGCATTAAGCACTTTGGCGATGTGGTAAAAACTGTTTTTCTAGAATGTCCCCCATTTTCAATTCCAACTTGGAATGCGTCGAGTGGTCACAAAAATCCAGAGGTCTACACTGACAGTAACATTCTGCTGGACTCCAAAATCCTGGAATTGAACAGCGGCATACGAGAAATCAATCAAAGCCATGGTGTGAGAGCGCCCAGGTTTCCTTACGACGTCTATAAATCCAGGAAAAGTAACAAGAACCATACAACTATCAGACATCTTATAGCCTCTATACAAACGGTATCCATCCTGGTGAAGTCCTGAGCAGAGGTTGGCTAAGGAAGACGGTCATTGTCCTTATCCAGGATTTTGTTTGTTTGATTAATTAACGTCCTTTTAACAGCTATGGTCATGTAAGGACGGCCTCCCATGTATGCAGTGCTTGCGTATATGTTGTGCGAGGTGCGTGTTTTGGGAGACTGCGGTATATTCATGTTGGGTCTTCTTGTATAGTGGAACTGTTGCCCTTTTTATAGTGCTATATCACTGAAGCATGCCGCCGAAGACACCAAGCAACACACCCCACCCGGTCACATTATGCTGACAACGGGCGAACCATAAAGTCAATTAGAAAGAAGAGAAAAGATTAGATCTTAAATTTAGTCGCCTCTTACGATCATGCAATAGGGGCAGCAGATACAATTCTTACACCCTACCTGCAGAGGTCTTTCATACCTTCAAGACGAACAACCTCCAGAAGCCATTATAGAAACACAGCACGTCAAATATACAGAAACCATAATACAGGCATGGAAACAGCAAATATTCCTTTAAAGAAATAAAATGGCGAGGAGACAACACATTTGTGGCTCTCAAGCATGGATGCATGGCAAAAATGCATGGTTACGACAACACTAAAATGCATGCAGCCCTACTGCTACTGTTAGAAGGACCAGCAAAGTAACACTGTGGTTAGAGACAGTATCCGAGTCTACATTACATCTATTGCAGACTCTAAGACTGTCTTCATAGAAAGATTCTTCAGAAACAGGACATATCAGAGAGTCTATTCATACAGCGTGCTGAAAAAATGGACTTGGTACACGCGTTGACGAAGGTATAAAAGTTCAAGCCGCACTACAAATACAATCATCATGTATTGGCAGAGAACCATAAACATTTGCAGAACTCCGCAAGGCTGTTGAACTTGCTGTCGCACAGAAGTGTTGCAAGCACAAATAAACTGACTCTGCTAGTGTTCATGTGATACAGGACATGTGCGAAGCTTTAAGCGCATGGCCTTTCAATTCAAAAATACTATTAACCAACAGTCATTGCAAATTAGTTCAATTCTGGACAGACAGCACCAACAAGAGACAACCCTCCGACAAGGTCGCTGGAACCAACAGCAAAACTGGCCTCATCATCACCAGCAGTTCCCTCAACACCCCCACTTGCAACGGAGCGAACAAACCAACTACCAGCTAGAAACCTCGCTAGCAGAATCGACACCAGTAGCAGACATACCGATGTAACGGATGTGGAAAGTTATGTTTGAATCGTAGAAAACGTCCTGCACAAAACAAACGTTTTACACACTTTGGTATTTGAAACCATAATGCAGATGCTTGGTATAAATAAGCAACCACCAACTTATTCTACCAACCTTTCCTCTACTTACAGTCAATAGGCCCCATAGCAAAGTTGCTGACAAACAAGATAGGAAGTCCGTTACTAAATCAATCTGATTAAAACAAGATGGGAAGTCCTTACTAAATCAATCTGATTAAAACACCACTCCGTTAAAGAGAGGATCTGACAATATCTCATGAGGGGTCATGTTCGGATGACCTTTGTACCACGTGGACTTCAGATCAAATGCAATTTCTACGCCTTGCTACATCATTTGAAAGCGGTATTTCGTCCCCGTCTACATATACAATTAGCTTTGGTGTTCCCTTTGGGCGAGATGACTACGTGCACAAAAATATTTCACTGTCCAAATTTTGCGAGTAGCGATTTGATTGGTCATTTCCAAAGGTCACTTTGACATGACCCCTAATGGGATTTTCTCAGATCCTCTTATCAAACGTAGTGATAATAAGGATCTGTATTTTAATCAGATTGCTTACTAAACCTTCTTCTAGTGCTGATTCTAGTGATACCACTTCACAACCAAAAGTAGTCAGTCTTGTGGCCTCTACAGAAGGAAACACTGTTAGTGTAGATATCTTAGGTACTCCAGTAAGAGCTCACAGATACAGGTGCCTCTTTCTGTTGTAAAGCACAACCACTACTTGATAGGCTAAAAGGTGATTTGTCTCTGCTACAAAAATGTGATATTGTTAGAGCATTTGTAGCTGGCGGTGAAAATTGGTGACCATGTAATTACATATAACTTTCATATCTTTTCAACAGCCTCTAATTCTTGGTATAGATGTTCTACATGCCATTTCAGCCATCATCGATGCAGCATCTCAAACTCTGCAATTAAAAGATAAAGCAACAGGAACAATATTTTCTGTCACTACCAACATAGGCATTGCTAGATCTACATCTCGCTTGACTGTTCCTCCTCTATCTGTAATATATTTTTTGTTTGTTTGTTTGATTTATTAACGTCCTATTAACAGCTATGGTCATGTAAGGACGGCCTCCCATGTATGCGGTGTGTTGCGTGTATGTTGTGCGAGGTGTGTGTTTTGGGAGATTGCGGTATATTCATGTAGTGTCTTCTTGTATAGTGGAACTGTTGCCCTTTTTATAGTGCTATATCACTGAAGCATGCCGCCGAAGACACCAAACAACAAACCCCACCCGGTCACATTACACTGACAACGGGCGAACCAGTCGTCCCACTCCCTCTATGCTGAGCGCTAAGCAGGAGCAGAAACTACCACTTTTATAGACTTTGGTCTGTCTCGGCCAGGGGACAGAACCCAGAGCCTTCCTCACAGGGGCGAACGCTCAACTCAAGGCCAAAAGTGAGGCGTTGCCAAGGGAGGCATTAGGAAAGATAAAGTCAGTTAGGAAGAAGAGAAAAGATAAGATCCTAAATTTAGTCGCCTCTTACGATCATGAAATAGGGGCAGCAGGATATCCATGTTGCAGTTTCGAGTCTCTCTCCCAGACCTACCAAGAATTGGCTTAGCAGGTGCTAAATGTGTCTCAGTAGTTCATAAAACCAAGAAATGTGTATTGCAAGTCTTGAACCGTTCAGACAAAGATATTGAAATTTACAATAACACAACCATAACATGTATGCGGTGCGTTGCGTGAATATTTTGTGTTGTGTCATATTGTATAGTGGAACTGTTGCCCTTTTTATTTGTTTGTTTGATTAATTAACGTCCTATTAACAGCTAGGGTCATGTACGGACAGCCTCCCATGTATGCAGTGCTTGTGGGTATGTTGTGCGAGGTGCGTTTTTAGGGAGACTGCGGTATATTCATGTAGTGTCTTCTTGTATAGTGGAACTGTTGCCCTTTTTATAGTGCTATATCACTGCAGCATGCCGCCATAGACACCAAGCAACACATCCTACCCGGTCACATTATACTGACAACTAAGTTTCCGTAAAATGGGCGATCTAACTGCCTTTCCCGAGATTCCTCACCTAGCTTTGACGGCTACAGCAACTAAGGATGGATTAGATAAACTTATCAAGATTTTGCAATACCGAAATGTCAAAAATATTGTATTTAATCCCGACATGCCAAATATATTCTACGAACCAGATTGCCAAACATTAGAAAATTTGATAAATTTGACTTGATTTCTTTGTGAAGAATTAAAGGAACAACGGACAAGCTACCTTGTAACTATAGTGTATGTCGAAACTTTGGACTTCTTACGGTGCTGTTACAAATATCTGGAACAGGAACTAGGTCGAGACGCGTATGAACCAAAAGATAACCCAATTCCTGAAAATAGCATATTCGGAATGTACCATAAGGTCTATACCAGAATAATGAAAACATGCATTATAAAAGAGTTGTGTAATGAAGAGCTCAAACTTGGCTACTATTGCTATGGGTATGGGACTAAATGCCAAAAATTGATTCATTTTAGGCCTCCCACCACATTAGAAAAATATATATGCAAGAATCTGGATGTCCTGATAGGTCAGTTATGGAAGCCAAGGCTATAATTTACTTAAGCATTGGTTTCCATATTTTTGACATGCATTGGTGTATAACTTACATTGGGTTTTCTAGCATATCTATCATGGTGCGCGTGAAAAATATGACAAACAATGCTGATATTTACATTTAAAGTAGTCATTATCATTTTAACCAGAGGGATCTTGGCGCCCACCTAAGAACGATCTTTGTCTGACAAAGAGGGATCTTTTCTCTGCTTTTCAAGCTTTTACAACATATTAATACACATGAAATTTGAGAAAGATCCTTTGATTAATTTCTGAGATATATAACAGTAATAAACTTCAATTATCAAAATCCAAGATGGCTACCTGTCGGCCATCTTATTCACCGATCGGTCCTAAAATGCAATTTGCACAACTAGACCCCTAGAAGAACATGCACATACAATTTGAGACAGATTCCTTCAATACATTCTTAGACATAGCGGAAAAAAACTTCAATTGTCAAAATCCAAGATGGCGTCCTGACGGCCATCTTGTTCACCGATCGGTACCAAAATGCAATATGCCTAACCAGGGACCTAGGGGAACCTGAAGATGCGATTTGATACAGATCCCTTCAGTGGTAAGATGCTTTAACCATCAAAATCCAACATGGCCGCTTGTCGGCCATCTTGTTCATCAATCGGTCCCAAAATGCAATATGCACAACTAGGCCCATAGGGGAACCTGCACATGCAATTTGAGACAGATCCCTTCAGTGCTTTCCGAGAAATAGCTGTAACAAACTTCAATTGTCAAAATCCAAGATGGCGGCCTGTCGGCCATCTTGTTTATCAATCGGTCGCAAAATGCAATATGCACAACTAGGGCCCTAGGCAAACCTGTACATGAAATTTTAGAATAATTCTTTCGATACTTTCTGAGAAATAGCGGTAACAAACTTTAAACTATCAAAATCCAAGATGGCGGCCTGTCGGCCATCTTGTTAACCGATTGGTCCCAAAATACAATATGCACAACTAGGCCCCTAGGGGAACTTACATGTGAAATTTGAGAAAGATCCCTTCAATACATTCTGAGAAATAGCGGTAACAAACTTTAACTATCAAAATCCAAGATGGCTGCCTGGAGGCCATTTTGTTGACCGATTGGTCCCATAATACAATATCCACAACTAGGGCCCTAGGGGAACATACACATGAAATTTGAGAAACGTCCCTTCAGTACTTTATGAGAAATAGCGGTAACAAGAATTGTTAACGGACGGAAGGGCGGACGACGGACAAAAAGCGATTTGAATAGCCCACCATCAACATATGGTGGGCTAAAAACAATCTGATTAAAATACAGATCCTTATTATCACTACGTTTGATAAGAGGATCTGAGAAAATCCCATTAGGGGTCATGTCCAGGTGACCTTTGGAAATGGCCAATCAAATTGCTATTTGCAAAATTTTGACAGTGAATTTCAGGGACGAAATAGTTTGAAAAAACTGTCAGAATTATTTTGGTTTACGTAGTCATCTCGCCCAAAGAGCACAATAAAGCTTATTGTTTATGCATACTGGGACGAAATATCGTTTTCAATGGGTGTGACAGGTGTAGAAAATGTATCCTATATGAAGACCACGTGGTATAAAGGTCATCTGGACGTGACCTCCTATGGGATATTGTCAGATCCTTTATATAACGGAGTGGTTATAAGGATCTGTATTTTAATCAGATTGGGCTAAAAATAAAATAGATAAAATAGGCCTGAAAATAAAACGTATATGTCTCTACAGAGAAAAAGATCAGTCTATGGAACAGCCTAAGATTTGGCGGGAAATACTGGACAACCGACTAAACAATAGCAGTAGATTAAAAAGTCCAATCGAAAAACCAAATATACAAAGATAGATACAATTTCATCCATTTCAATATTTTAAATAAAATATATTTTCATATTGATCAATTTTAAGAATAGTTTAGCATTTTTAGCTCACCTGGCCCAAAGGGCCGGTGAGCTTATGTCATGGCGCGGCGTCCGTCGTCCGTCCGTCCGTCCGTCCGTCCGTCGTCCGTCTGTCCGTCAACAATTTCTTTAAATGGCTACTAGTCATAGAGTTCTGCATGGATTGTAACCAAATTTGGCCACAAACATCCTTTTTGGAAGGGAAACAGAACTTGTATAAATTTTGGCTCTTACCCCCCAGGGGCAGGAGAGGTGTGGCCCAATATGGGAAATCGGAGGTAAATATTCAAATTCCTTCAGAAAAGAAACAATGAACCTGTATTCAGAACATGACTTGGCATTACAAACCAGGTGAGCGATACAGGCCCTCTGGGCCTCTTGTTAGTGAATTATCACACTTACTAAAACCCAGTATTTTCGTGACCTCTTGAACTCTGATTGTGGTATTAGTACGCCAGAGCCTAACTGCCAATGTTAATATTGAAAAAAAAACATACATTGGGGTAAGTAGCAACATATAAGTACTGTGCAGTGGCAATGTAAATATTTCAATATCAATGACATTGCTTCTAACAGGCCTGGAATAACAAAAGACATGCAAAGTTTGTGTAGGAATTCCTCTACCTACCCAAGGAAGGATTCAGATGCTGAAATATTTTGGGTTTGAAACAGCACTATATACAGGGGACAAGTCTAAATGTTGCTCCAATTGTCGGGACCAAATTTGAGGCAGTATGCAACAGAATCAATAGTCTTAGTACAGCGATTTAAAGAAAATGAGGTGTTCGTGTAATAGTTACAGTCATTAGCTATAGCTTCATAAACTTGATGTTGTACCTGCTGACCCTAAGTTGATACAATTTTTATGTTGCGAAAATATAAGTGATCTACGTAAATTAGCAAAATTTATATTCGAGGCCATAAAAATACGATCCCGTCTCCAATAATTTCAGTACAGTTATATTAATGTTGTATACTTAACATGTAAGTTATGTAGCCTTTATATAATACACATTTTGATTTCAATGTATAGTTCATTTGTAACTTGTCTATGATATTGTACTAATTACTATGTGATTGTTTATATTTGTATATGTGCGTATTTTGCACAATTCCAATAAGTTGTAAACTTAAGGAAAATAAAGAATTGAATTGAATTGACCCTATTGCATGATCGTAAGAGGCGACTAAATTTAGGATATTATCTTTCTGTTTTCCTAAATAACCTTATGCTTCCTTACGTCTCCCTTGACACCACCTCACTTTTGGCCGTTGGTTGAGCGTTCGCCCCTGTCAGGAAGGCTCTGGGTTCTGTCCCCTAGCCGAGACACACCAACGTCTAAAATGTGGTAATTTCTGCTCCTGATTAGAGCTCGACGTACAGGGAGCGGGACGACTGGTTCGCCCGTTGTCAGTATAATGTGACCGGGTGTGTTTCTTGGTGTCTTCGGCGGCATGCTTAAGTGATATAGCACTATACAAAGGACAACAGTTCCACTATACAACTTCCAAAACACGCACCTGCATACATTGGAGGCCGACCTTACATGACCGTGGCTGTTAAAAGGATGTTAAATAATCAGACAATCAAACAAACATGGACTCTTTGATATAAATGTACATTTCATTCATCTGATCTGAAATGTATAATTGCTACGGGAAAACATTCAACATGTTTCTTTAATAAAAGCCTGTAAAGGACAGATATAGTAGTGAGGAAGGCTCTGGGTCCTGTCCCCTGGCCGAGACACACCAAAGTCTATAAAAGTGGTAGTTTCTGCTCCTGCTTAGCGCTCAGCATACAGGGAGTGGGACGACTGGTTCGCCCGTTGTCAGTATAATGTGACCGGGTGGGGTGTATTGCTTGGTGTCTTCGGCGGCATGCTTCAGTGATATAGCACTATAAAAAGGACAATAGTTCCACTATACAAGAAGACACAACATGAATATACCGCAGTCTCCCGAAACACGCACCTCCCACAACATACACGCAACACACCGCATACATGGGAGGCCGTCCTTACATGACCATAGCTGTTAATAGGACGTTAATTAATCAAATAAACAAACAAACAAACATCAGTATCAAAAACAGGAGCAGACGATAAATAGTTTTTTTTTTCAGTTACAAAAGTAACTTGCTTTACACTATTACCACCATTGAAAAGTTTGAGCTTCAAATTTTACTTGAAGTTAAAAATATATATATATAAAAAAATAATAGTTGCAATAATAATAGTAGACACTATTTCCTATATGTATCGCGCATGCACCAAAGG
This sequence comes from Argopecten irradians irradians, assembly GCA_004382745.1. Taxonomy (NCBI): domain Eukaryota; kingdom Metazoa; phylum Mollusca; class Bivalvia; order Pectinida; family Pectinidae; genus Argopecten; species Argopecten irradians. Next base: position 172,696 of record SAYR01012862.1, on the reverse strand, counting down.
CAAAATTTTCTTTTAAAGATGCTCCACCGCTGACAAATGGTATTTTTTCATTATCAAAACAGGAGCAGACGATTTAGTATTTTTATTCAGTAACAAAAGTTACTTACTTTACACCATTATCGCCATTGAAAAGTTTGAGCTTCTAATTTTACTTCAAGTTTAAAATATAAAAATTAATTAATTGCATCCCGAAAAAATTCCGTTGCACTATATCCTATATGGAATGAAGTACTGATTGCTCATGACCCAAAGGCAAAATAAATTATTTTATATTTTTTGTGTTAATTGGACTTATGTAAAGACTATTAAACACTAATTATTGTTCAAATGATGAATGTCATTTATGCTCTGTCGGCGGTGGAGCATCTTAAAAATTTTTTTTATGATAATTAGACATATAATTTATATACACAATTTAACACCAAATATTGTTCAGTCGATGAAAATCAATTTACACTTTCGGCGATGGAGCAGTTTTGAACAATGCATGTACCAACAAACAATAACCAATGTTATCACACAACTATATATCATGAAAATAAATCGCATTAAAATATGAAACTTGTGTAATTCTATTAACCACACGAAGAAAAATCAGCCTCATTGCCCCCTTCAATTTCATCTTCTACTTCACTGTCTGTGTTCTCATCATCGTCAACCACTTGACCTCGCATCAAAAGAAGTGCTGTCTTGCACATTGTACTCTTGAATTTCTCCACATTCATTTCACTGACAGGACTGCGGCTACATTTAGCAAATGATAGCATTCGTCCATGCTTCACACGAAAAGGAAGAACTTCTCGGGAGTTTTCTACTCGATAGCTTTGAGATCCACCCCAACAGATTTAGATTTGTGCGTGGTATGTATGATAAATCAAAATGGCAATGCTGATCTCGTTCCTCATTCATACTTCCAAAAAGCACTTGCATTATGTTCTAGAAGATCCAAACGTGGTCTTTTAGACTTTATTAAACAAATATCCAAGTCGTTTAATACTGCAACATCAAATGATGATTAGAACCTTAGGCGTCATATGCAAGTATTAACGACAACGTCGTCAAATTTGCCAAGGCAATGACTCAAGAAGCTCATCAACTTGCATCTTTCATGTCTACAGTGAATGATCGCTTGGACAATGTTGTGAAAGCGGTACAAATCAATCATGATCAGACCATTACTCTGTCAAATCAGTTTACAAATTCTCTTGATAGTATTGGACATGGATTTGTGTTATTAGAGAATAGGATGCTTAGCCGAAGTAATGTCACTACGGTACTAAACAAACATTTAAAACATGTTCTATTAGCTATACATAATCTTGTTAAAGGAAAATTCTCTCCCTTTCTCTTTTCTCCACATGACCTTCAGTAAACCCTAAAACAAGTTCAATGTATTGTGGAAAGGAAACTTACAAGATTAGTATTTATTAGTCCATATTTACCCATGGAAGTCAATTTTTTTTTTTTGAACTCGTGTGTGTTTCCACATTTTTATACTGTTGCACAGTATGGTCAGGATGCAACTTAAATCTGATGGGTAAGCTTCTCAAGGCCCAGAAGCAGGCAGCTAGGCTTATTTTAGGTGTTCCTTATGATACACCATCTCATAATATATACTTATACTTATTTTAGATTATGCTATATTAGCATGTAACTATGTCAGTTTGTATTACTTGCTATATTAACATATATGTATACAAGGCATATGCCTTTTAATGACGTATTAAAAACTATGCATGAGATTTATGCATCCTGTAATAATTTAAAGTATATTTTCTGTGTTTTGTTTTGTGATTGTTTATAAATTTGCTTAATGTTTGTTTGTTTGTTTGTTTGATTAAGTAACGTCCTATTAACAGCTATGGTCATGTAAGGACGGCCTCCCATGTATGTGGTGTGCTGCGTGTGTGTTGTGCGAGGTATGTGTTTTGGGAGACTGCAGTATATTCATGTTGTGTCATCTTGTATAGTGGAACTGTTGCTGGCCCTGCAGGTAGGGCGTTAGAATTATACCTGCTGCCCCTATTGCATGATCGTAAGAGGCTACTAAATTTAGGATTTTATCTTTTCTTTCTTCCTAAATTTCTTTATTCTTCCTAACGTCTCCCTTGACACCACCTCACTTTTGGCCTTAGTTGAGCGCTCGCCCCTGTGAGGAAGGCTCTGGGTTCTGTCCCCTGGTCGAGACACACCCAAGTCTATAAAAGTGGCAATCTGATTGAAATACAGATCCTTATAACCACTCCGTTCAATAGAGGATCTGAGAAAATCCGATTAAGGGTCATGTTCGGATGACCTTTATACCACGTGTAATTCAGATCAAATGCATTTTCTGCACGTTGCTCTGTCAATTGACAACGCCATTTCGCCCCAACATATAAATACGATTAGCTTTATTATGCTCTGTGGGCGAGATGACTACGTATACGAAAATAATTCTGACAGATTTTCAAACTATTTCGTCCCCTGAAATTCACTGTCAAAATTTTGCCAGCAGCAATTTCATTGGCCATTTACAAAGGTCACCTGGACATGACCCCTAATGGGGTTATCTAACGTAGTGATAATAAGGATCTGTATTTTAATCAGATTGATAAAAGTGGTAGTTTCTGCTCTTGCTTATCGCTCAGCATACATGGAGTGGGACGACTGGTTCGCCCGTTGTCAGTATAAAGTGACCGGGTGGGGTGTGTTGCTTGGTGTCTTCGGCGGCATGCTTCAGTGATATAGCACTATAAAAAGGGCAATAGTTCCACTATACAAGAAGACACAACATGAATATACCGCAGTCTCCCAAAACACGCACCTCGCACAACATACCGCATACATGGGAGGCCGTCCTTACATGACCATAGCTGTTAATAGGACGGTAATAAATCAAACAAACAAACAAACAAATGGAACTGTTGCCCTTTTTATAGTGCTATATCACTGAAGCATGCCGCCGAAGACACCAAGCAACACCATTTCCTATGAAAACTAAGCAAATAATGTTCCTAAATGTGTTTTTCCTATATAAACTATAGTAAATTTGACCCCCTCCCCAGGGGAAAATCAGATCCCAGGGCCATGAAATTCACACATATTTTGTAAAGGGCCTTAAGACCTTCCAATCTAGCAAGAGTATCTAGTTACATCAAATCTGTGAATAAAAAAAAAAAGATTTTTGAAATTACCCTTTTGGCCCCACCCCTCTGGCCCCAGGGGGTCGGCCAGGACCAATATGGATATGATGTTAAAATGCTATTTCAGACTAATAATTCTAACCCAGTTTGACTAATTTTCTATGCAAAATAGGCAAATAATGTTAATAAATGTGTTTTTTCTTTATAAACTAACGTAAACTTGACCCCCTCCCCAGAAACCCCAGGGTTATTCACAATTTTTGTAAAGGACTTTAAAACGTTTCCATCTATGCATAGTATTTGATTCTACCAGTTCCAGAATAAGATTTTTGAAGTTTTAACCTATTTGACCCGTTTTGGCCCCGCCCCTAAGGCCCCTAGGGATCAGTCATGGAAAATTTGGTAATAAGATTCAATGACCATCACATAGGGATAATTCTGATTACTATTGACTAATTTCCTATTATAATGACTAAATAATGCTCATAAATGTGTTTTCCCTATATAAACTACAGTAAACTTAACCCCTTCCCCAGGGGGAAACGTGAGACCCCAGGGTCATATAATTCACAATTGTCATAAAACGCCTTAAGACCTGTCCATCTATGAAGAGTATTTGATTCTACCATTTCCAATATTTAAGAAGATTTTTAAAGTTTTAGCCTATTTGCCCCTTTTGGCCCCGCCCTTCTGCCCCGAGGGTGTTGACAAGGACCAATATAGATATGATATCAAAATGTTATCTCATGCTAATAATTCTAAACAAGTTTGACTCATTTCCTCTGATTTTTTTTATATTTGCTGGGTAACGAACACAAATGTGAATTATATAGCGAAGCGTGGGTTATTAATTTTGTGTTCATTGATTTCTAAGACTTAATGTAACTCAAGGTGCTTCCCTAAGGGAAGTACCTCGAGTTACCTTAAGTCTTAAACCGTTGAACAATATAGAGTAGCTTCCCCTGAGCAAAACTGCAACCTGATTTAGATTGATGATAAAATTATAGGAACTGTGTAACTGCTTAAGTTTTGTGACGTTACGGTAAAAATAATTTTGGAGCGCAACAATAATAATATTTGTTTTGAGTAAAGAATAAATATGATTTGATTGTAGCAGCTTATGTACTGATACGTTGAATGACGTGTTTGTATGTTTTAACATAAGACTTGAGAAAATATAACGCATCTATTCTTTCTTCTCACAAAATAATTTTACAAACAGCAGATAAGAGGAAAATAGAATATGTAAATAGTATTGCATTGTAAATGAAGTAGCTTTGATTATGATTCCAGTGCAAACAGTTTGTTTGTGTTTTACGGCCCATCGACAACTAAGGTAATTTAGGGCCAAACTGCAAGTCGTGCAACAGTTTAAAGAGCAGACAACACGTAATGCTTGTATTTAAAAGATTAGGATAAGTCATAGGCAAGTCAGAACTAGAACTAAAAAACACAAGATTTTTTATTTAAATTGTATGGGATAACATAACTTTGGCTAAAATACATGAGAAAACTTGTGCTTAATGTTGATGTAATGATAAACATAGAGGAGTCATGCAACGTCAATTCTTTGCATATATGCTCAAGAATTCCTTCGCTGGATATTGATCAAAACGAAGAAGTTTTGGAAGGGGAAAACCACACAAATATTTAATGGGAGAAATTATCTTTTCAAGGGCGCGTTATTAGACATCAACAATGCAACAAACTAAAGAAATGTTCGACAAGTAACCTTTTATGGGAAACTTGTCTTGAGTTCTTGCGAATCATAAGAAAGTTTTCCCGGTTTCCCCCAAAATACATGTCGAAGTTATCGTTCATGGCGTACCATGTGATCAAGAATCGAGCAGAAATGAGAAACATAGCGGCGCATCCCTCATCGAGACAAAAACGGGGGAAAATGTGCACAATGACCAAATTGTGAATTGGTTTAGGTCAGTCGTTGATCAACACCTTATTCTGTAAAAACAAATCACACGTCGCCTCAAAATAAGTATTTGTAGAGTCTAGTGTAAAATATGCCCAAAGAATAAGGTAAACATTCTGAACAATTGAAATTTAAATAATTAAATTAATAATAAATATAAATTTATATACGTCCCTGCCACCCCCATGATAAAGCATACAAGTTTCATTCCAACACAGGATTTTTTTATCCTACACATTTAATTAATTAACATAGGCCTACTGTACTGTTGCAGTAAAAGTATTGATAAGAAACCGTAGATCTCCCAATGCTGGACATATTTACATGTATATTTTACAATGGGGTATTATTAGCATTATGGACCTAGTTGATACATGTAATGCGAAGTACATTTAAATTTTAAAATATTGCTTGTAACATGATACGAATATGATGCGTACATGTAGCTATATAGATCAACGTCTGATATTAAAACTATTATAAATACACATAACTTGTCTATCCCTTTGAGACCCCCAGGCTTTTGTTGGCTATACCGATATACCAATGGGCTATTTTTAACTTAAAGCTGACAATGCAAGTTAAAAACATGCAGTTGAAATTAAAAAATATATTAACGAAATATTTTTTTTCAAAAATTGTTTCTGAGACATCCCCTAGTTATGACAGTGTGGTATCTAAGGAAGTGGCAGCCATTTTTCTTTTGATCTGCTTAGTAACATTCACTGGCCAACCCCCTATATAAAGCACGGGACACTTGACACACGTGTATCATTCTAAACATGTCTTGTCTCAGATACACCCCGATGTCCCGATATTGCAAATAACAATGTCAAATTGAAAATAAACACTGCACTCACCTGACAATATTTCATTGAAGTAATAGATGAATGTGTTGTCAGCTATATCCCAACATATGTCCAATATGAACTAATAAAACACTTCAATATACACTAAGTTTTACACGTACATATACAACGACACGTGTGTGTCCTTGATAGTTGTCGCTCGTTCGGGTCAGGTACGTAGTCACGTGTATATGTTCAGTTGAGTGCATCGGGTACGATGATATACGTGGAGATATGTGGACGGATTATTGTTTGGATTTCTATTCACTTGCGTTGGAATTTTATTTTGAGAAACATCTAAATGACAACTTAGAGGAGTTGACATGTTTTCTTGCTAAAAAAAGTCCCATATAGTTTTACAGGTGAGTTTTTTTTTTACCTATTTGTAGGTGATATAACCTGTGTACTGCTAGGTGTATAGGTACATGAATGAGCGCACGTGTGTCGATTCACGCGCTTTATATAGGGGTCGGTGAGTCGTTGGAATGTAAAACAAAAATGGCTGTCCTCAACCGGGGAATGTCTCATAAACGATTCTTGAAAAAACGAGTATACTTATTTAAAAAAAATCATTTTAATAATTTTAACTTGCATTGTCAGCTTTAAGAACTTGTAAAAGTTAGGTGACACATGGTATGAAATTTTGTATCTTATATGTATATCAAAATTATATTCCAGATGGACTCTACGAGAAATTGGACATGTTACATTTACCATAAATGTCTGAGTGATTACAATCTGATTAAAATACAGATCCTTTTTATCACTACGTTAGATAAGAACGCAGTGGTTATAAGGATCTGTATTTGGAGTGATTACAGCATTCCATCACTAAATGCTCAGGAAAATTCAAAGAAAACCTTGATATTTGTTGACGGAGATTACAAGTTTGTTAATTATTATTTTTTATAGGTACCAACCCTATATTTTGTGCCTAGTGTGCATGCCTAGCTTGAAAATTTCCTGCATGGTCATTTAAAAAAAACCTATTGAAGTCAAGATTCTGTGTGTAGTAAAAAGTACTAAAAATTACTTTGAAAAGATAAAAAATACCTACCTACCTTATTTTCTCTGATATTGTTTAATTTGCATAAGTATTATTTTAGGCCAAAATTTACACATGAATCAAAGGAATAGAAGGTTCCATGTTTTATCAATCGTCATATCCATATCCATTCATGTACATCTTTAAGAATAAGCAGTTCTCAAATTTTGTTTTGTCATAATTTACTCTTCACACATCACATAAAAACCAAAATTTTCTAAAATTTCACTTGTTACATGTTCTCTATACTGTGATGAACATTTCTAAGGGGTTTATATACCGAGAAAATTATGGCTTCTATCCAAAATAGACTTGTTTGTTAACCAAGATCCTTGCTGACCTTACAGTGCTTATTTTGAAGGGTTAAGCATAAATCAAAGTACTGAACGTACTGAGACTTAAGCCTCACAAAAGTTAATTTTCTATTTCTTTCTACCCAATACAAAGAACATGCGTTATGCGATACAATAATGTAATTGAAAGACATTGCGATTTCTAAGATAAATGAATTGGATATCGGTGAACAGCATATCATACACTTCATGTAAATTCCAAGTTGGAAAACTATGAATTCCAGGTAAAAGTGTTGTTTTATAAATGCAAGCACTCTATTATAAGATGACAATTTATTTCAATATTCATTAACACATATATTAGTAGCAAATCACAAAATAGGATCATTACAGAAGATCACTGAACCATGAGTCAATGATACATAAATATCCCTTCTCTCTTTCTTTTGAGAAAATGGCAACAAAATGTCATTTGTCGCTCTAAGATTTTGTTATTATGTGTACCTTGTATTTATCATAACCTTTAAATCCTTTTATGGCAATCTTCAATTTCCTCTGACAACATCAATTAGGTAGTATCTTATATCTAACTTCTTTGCGGATATATATATTATTTCTTTCATTCCGGCATATTTAATCGAAATTGATTGAAAAGCTTTTTTGTATCATTAGCAATAGATCTCCATGAAGCTAGAGCGCATCATGAAATTTGCCTCCCTCCAGTTGGTATTCATATTGACTATGAATGCCAACTGAATGCCAATGCTTAATATTTACAATCGGAACTCACTCGAGGTAATCTGTATTTTACACAAAATCATAAGCCACCTACATATTTCAAGTTATTTTGTAAATTTTCATGTATACTTTTCAAACCATCATTAGGGAATAAGAGCTTTTTTAGGCATTTTATTTCAAATTAAGTATGGTAATTTAACACTGTATGTGTCTGTTTTTATCATAATGATGGAATTCAGTCTGATTTATGAAAAATAGATTGTGGTATTAATCTAAGAAGCATGCATTATGGGGAATAAACACAAAGAGTAAATTCTTTAATCATATTTTGAATAATAATAAGGTATCAAACATGAAGCATTGTCGCATTAAATTCAGTGTATTCAGTGATTTCATTCTTATGTGCTGAAAATTGTTGTTTTATTCGCATATGATTTTTTATATATATTTGAGGAAAAGGAAAAAAAAGATGATTTCAAGGCCATTACATTAATTAGAAATGATCATGCCGCACATGTATATGGTATATGGATTTCATGATTTTAGTGAGACCCCCAAAGTTGCATCTTTGTTAGGCTAGTGAGATGCAAACAAAATATTTCACTTTGATCATTAGTTTACATAAATGTGATTATTTTGTATGTTTATTGGAACTAAGCGATGAAAAATAATTATTATACCCAAAAATATATAGCATTTATTCATATCAGTTTATAGGACATGATTTGTTGTATTATAACTGCAAGGACAGTATATCCATATAGCTCTGATACAGTATAGGTCAACTGCATTGCAATTAGCAAGTCGTAGGTCAACATCATTTAAATTAGAGTTGAAATGTTACTGGATGTAATCCCTTCGACTCAAACCATACAAAGTACAGACAATCTGATTGAAATACAGATCCTTATAACCACTCCGTTAAATAGAGGATCTGAGAATATCTCATAGGGGGTCACGTCCAGATGACCTTTATACCACGTGGTCTTCATATCGGATACATTTTCTACACTTGTCACATCAATTAAACACGATATTTCGTCCCAGTATACGTATACAATTAGCTTTGTTGTGCTCTTTGGGCGAGATGACTACGTAAACCAAAATAAGTCTGACAGCTTTTTCAAAATATTTCGTCCCCAGAAATTCACTGTCAAAATTTTGCAAGTAGCAATTTGATTGGCCATTTCCAAAGGTCACCTGGACATGACCCCAAATGGGATTTTCTCAGATCCTCTTATCAAACGTAGTGATAATAAGGATCTGTATTTTAATCAGATTGAAAGTACAGATTAATTAAATCAAACATAAGAAATGAAATTGTAGACCACAATTTGACTTCATGGTCTGACTGTATGTACTTATTTCACTTCACCATAGATGTAAATATAATAATTTTTGCAGTACTGCCACAAATAATAATGCAATTCAAAATGATTTTTAGTTTCAAATTATGCTGATTATATGACATTATGATACACAATTCTGTTTTTACAATTATTGTCATTATAGTGAAAAAAACTAATAATTTCCTAATGATATGACTAATTCATTATAAAAAACATTAACCTGGTAGGCAGAAACAGATACTGTGTGTATAGAAACTTAATTAAAAGCTTTGTGTATCTATCAGCAGTCAAATGTCTTAAATTGTGACCGACTTTGATATAGATTATTTCAAGAATATTCAACTGATCACAGAAAAACCATACTGGGTGTATGTTTTGTTTGACATTCTTTTTAATCAAAATTCTTATAAATAAAAGAAAAGATTTTAAAACTAGATTTGATCGCGATCAAAACACGGGATTTCCACCTATGTAATGATATAAATAATGTTAGCGAACAGACGATTGCTTGAACGAACGAAAAATCTCACTCAATATTAATCAGAAAGCGTTTCTTACGAAAGTAGTCTGGTCCAACCGAAAAACAGATTTAGGGGAATCCCCTTTTGGGCACGAATCCCCTTTTGGGCACAAAATTTCATAGAGAGGTGAATATATCGGAGCCTGCTGATTGGATATATTTAGGGTACATTAGTGAATGGTTAATGTGTGGGTCGGGCAATAGATGTAGATGTAAAATTTGTAAAGAATTTTGATGTGAATTTGTTTGGTTCTGTGGTTGCAAAACTGCCGTGTATTTCCCCAACATAGCACCGGTTTTGCTTAAACAGCCGGTGTCACATGTGACAGCTCTGCCACACACATAAAAGGTTTTGAAACTGTCAGTTATTGGGTTTGTGCATTACCTTTCCTTGATTAAATGTACATCCTATTAATAGTTAGGTTCACGTAAGGACGGTCTCCCATACATGCGGTGTATCTACACATGTACATGTACGTGTATTAACGCAAACATGGCGATTGTGTACATAGTTCATGCAGAACTTAAAACATCTCGAAATTAAAGTATTCAAGTTGGGTATAGGTAATGACCAGCCAAATGAAAAAAAAGACCTCCGAAACGGCCCGTGTTTAACGAAGGTTGAGCCCAGGACAGAATTTTAACCCGGCCGCTGATTGGCTGGCTAATCTTGAATTTCAAAAGTAAAAATGTTTTCTGACAGGTAATTATTCCTTGATAACCATGATATGAATTTGGAAATTCAGATTGAGATTTAGGTTCAAAATATCAATTTTGATAATGAATAGGTAAAAACATTAGAATTTCAGGTTTTTTAAAAGTGCAAAAATTCTCCTTTTCTTATGAAGATCTTGGACCAATGCGGAATAACACGTACGATTAGAGTTTTAGTATAAGATATGGATTATCTCCCTTTGGCCACAGGCCACATCATGTAATCACAACTCAAAATCGCTGAAAGTTCTATACCTCCGCCATTTTGAATCATATAACATTGAAATTGGTCATTTTATGTGTCTGAAAGCATGATCTTTCACATCCAATTCGAAACATTTCACCTTTAAATTTTCATGAATTACGCTAAAATTTACGTTAAAAAAATGAACGAAACGCCATATTCGGAGGGCTATATTTCCGCCATTTTCAAATTCATGTCTTTGAAATTAAAACCCTGCACAGACAATAGGTTAAAGTTTACATTTACAAAAAATCATAAAAATATAAACTAAAAATTCGATTTTCGATGTCCTATATCTCCGCCATTTTTGATCATATGACCTTGAAATTAGTAATTTTATGTTCCTGAGAGCATGATCTGTCATATGCGCTATTCAAAACTTTTCTGTGACAAATTTCGTTTTTGACCTTTGTTTGACCCCGTAGCGAACTCTTGACCTTGACATAATCTCTGATAACATGGCATGGGAAAAGCACGCGCAATGTCAAGATCTGTCTGAATAATTAAACGTGAACCATGTACAGCGTACAGTAATATAGTAATGAGCGTTTAAACTTCGTTCCAAAAAATTTGTTTTTTACGTCTGTGACCTTGACCTTGAACCTTATCGTACAAAATCGAACTTGCGTTTCAAGCTCTCATGTACATACATAACGTGTCCAAATTTGAGCGTCGTACCTTGTTCCGTTCGTGAGAAAAAGTGTTAAGATGGTTTCGTGGAAATAATAAGAATAATAATAATAATAAGAAGAAGAAAAAACAGAACAATAACAATAGGGATTTCCATCCTGAATGGAAATCCCTAATAAAGAAATCAAAAGTCTTAAATCCATTAAAAAAACTTTTGTCGTACACTCTTGTATTGCTCACTTAGTTATATATGTAAGTAAAACCATGGACACAATAGGGCAGCCTTTAATCTCAGATCTGTTTTAAAAAAAAAACATTATTTAATGTACACGGAAAGAAACTTTGATTAGTTTACTTTATAACTTTTAGGTCTATAAGACTTAGATATGTAAGTTAGATGGGGGTGTCACCAGTGTGTATAACTTGTGTGGTACACGGAAAGAAACTTTGATTAGTTTACCTTATACCTTTTAGGTCTGTAACACTTAGATATGTAGATATTTTAGATGGGGGTGTCACCAGTGTGTATAACTTGTGGGTACTAGCTGCTGTGTATTAGGTGCCATTATATACACATGCAGGCACAGGGGCGGGTGGGAGGGAAGCTGTTAAGGGGGATGGGGGGGAGGGGTTGAGAAAAGGAGGGGTTGTAGAATGTAGTACACAGATATATCGTTCAACCGCGCGCACTTAAATTAGCGTGTCATAGGTCAACGGCATTTAAATTACTGAGTTGAAAGGTTACTGGAAGTAGTGCCTTAGACTCAAACCGTACAAACCGTACGGCTTAAGTCAAAAAAACAAATTGTATGTTAAATAATTTCATAATCATCTTGCGCTGCCAAAGCTGTGAGTTGGCATTTCATGCCAGTTTCAGTTTATTTGAAGTGGAACCAGTCCTCACTCAGGAAGATACCACAGTATTCTGTGACCATTGTGCAAACACTCCATAATGGCAGAGAAACAGAGGTATTTTTTATTTATTTTTTTGAGCCTGGGGAAGATTTTTTTTATTTATTTATTAATAAACTTGTCAACATGACAGCTGCCCTGGAATGTTGAAAGAGTGATCATGCTGATAATGTACGACAGTGTGTTTGGTGATACAGTTGCGGAAAATGAGCCCTGTCTTACATCGATTTCACGTAACTGCCTCTAAGTACTAGTATGTAATACTGACTGACACTGTTCAGAATATCTTAGGCTAACAAGTTATTCAAAGTGGCAAGATCTTCCAACTGACGGCAGTAAACAGGTACATTCTAAATGTAAGTACATTTACATTTTTATTACATTATCTATAAACGCAATTATCAAATGCAGTATATTAACAATGTGTAAAACACTTATTCTATAGCTAAAATATTGTACATTGCACACGGGTAATATTCCCATCAGCCCCTCCACACATACAGTTCAAGTACATGTACAATGTGCACACATTCATTTATCAGATTTAGGTCGTCTATAATTTATAAATGATAATAGGTTAGGGTATTAAGAAAAGAATGAAAACTTGTTCATCCCTTGTTAATTTATAAAAGTAACAAATCATATTTCTTTGGCCCATGAAAGGCCTTCATGATATACATCTGTACATGTATGTTCTCATATTTTTTTACAGAATGGCTCCAGGCACATCACAGTATTATTCGACTAGGAACCACTCCAGGAGCACATTTGTGTTCAACATGTGTGTACAAGAGGAAATGAAAAGCATGAAGAGGTGTAAAAGGCGATTCGAAAGAACATCCCAGAAATACTGAGAAGGTTGTGAGAGAATTCCTCATGACAACCTTGAAAATGGAGGAATCCTTTTCTAAAACCGTTCTCCTGACAACCAGGGATACACATAGTATACTCGAAAGAATATTTCTTCCCCCAGATACGAGATGCAACCCACGGCAAACAGGTTGGCTCAAATAGAAGCTACTGGGAAAGCCTTAAGCTACACTGATATCACGCTGACGCACATCACACTCCCAAAAGTGGTGTGCATCTGCAAAAGACCAGTGCACCCAGCTTTCATGGAGACCCTACCGAGACTAAGAAAATATACAGGGACGGAGTAGTTTAAAACGGCCTGATGTGTCAGAGCCAACAAGTGACGAAATCAGTGGCTTGATGCAAGCATTATTTATTAGAAAGTCAAAAGCGTCAATACTAACTGTCACCTCCAAATTCAAAGAACCTTTTATCCCAGATGTAATGAAGGAAGGATATTTGCCACAATCATTTCCAAGTTTGAGAGAAGATAAGTATCTTCTGTTAAATACTACATTATATGTGTGCTGATTTGCTATAAGCTCATCAGAGTTATTCCCCTTTACTTATCGTTCCAATTATATAAATACCAATCTAGTTTATTTGTTAATCCTAAGAATGTCGGCAGTTCCAATGTTAGACGTTTTGAACAGTTTGTGTGTCAGCTAGGAGTACGTGTCAGTATGTGATTTCAAGATAGACCATTGTCCACTAGTGCATTTTTAGGTATAAGCGGTCGACGAGTCGACCAACAACAACACCTCTCTCGCTTTTGGCACGAAGTAGACACTGCGACCCAGGCACCTGATAGTGCATATAGGGGGAAATGACTTGACAACAGCTGTAGAGGAAACGATTCTAAAACTATTGACAATTTTAACAATGTGTCGTAATACCTTTGAGATTGCACACATAACTGCGCTTCAGCTACTGCCTCGCGACAATACAAGAGCAATACATGTTCCTCAGTATATAAAAAGGTGCGCTCTGTCAACATATTCTTGAAAGACCAGTCGAAATCCATGTAAGTTATAAATTATTGGAAACTTCGGGGAATGAAAGAAGGTCTTGACACTTTGTGTGCTGATGGGGTGCATTTTTTCTGAGAAGGGACAGTGGAAATATTTCAAAAACATTCGTGCTGCTATTTTGAAACACAAGTGGTCCTATTTCAGTACATTGAGATTGTGCTATATCATTATACCTTCTTAACTATGCAACATATAGCCCAGTATACTATTAATAAATGTATCTAGACATGAGAGATGTATATAAATTCTTCTATTTTATTTTCTATTTTATATATAAATATAATATGATTCCTGTTCAGATATTATAGTTTTTCGGTTTATTTGTATCAGTCATGTGCGGATATGTGAACTGTTTACCCGTCCTAGTTCTCGTGGCATGGCCTCACATGTCTACGAGAGCAGACGGCAGGATGTAAACAAAGCGTTGTCGGTTAGTTGTGAGACACGATCATGTCAACCTGTGGCGTCATGAACGGATATTTCAAAGCCCTATGCGTTTGTTTCTGAGTAATGGTTGTCATTTGAATAGTGCAGGAATAAACATTTTTTCCCGTCTATTGCTTTTCAATAGACGGCAAAATCTTAAAAAGTAGAGTTGCCTCCCTTTGGAGGTCCCCAGAGTACTTTCTGGCGTACGTGACTAATCGTGGTAATATAAGTGTCGTACGTGACAAGTTGGTTAAATTTTGTATGTTTAGAGTGTTCTCCCGCTTGTTCTGCTTCATTCTGAGCACTTCCTTTATAATTGCAAGATCACGACCACAAATGCTGTTATGAGTTATCCCGTTATTATCAGGACTAGTGTCGTTTTTTGTTAGACTAGCAATACTGTTTAGCAGCGTAAGGCTGTATATTACATTTACATGTTTACTGGTCATGCATGTCCAGCATAACCGGATTTTTTTGACAGCACCAACTGACAGGTAACATGTTTGATAAATTAGCATTTAAAAACGAATTACAGGATGCCTTAGGGCATTTCTGTTTTAGTCCTAATAATGATATCAGCTGTGTTTGTTATTAATAATAAATTCTTATTGTTGACTAACAATTTTGTTTATTTTTCCAGATCATGTTTGTCAGCATTAATTATATTTCATAGCTAATTATTTAGATTTGATATATACATATACATGTACAAGACTTAGATACAATGGGTATAATTGTGTTTATATTTGTTCTAATATTGGCTACTCAGACATTGGTCTTATTCAGTTTATTGAGTATGTAAACTTACAGACAATAGTGAATAGTTAGTAATAACAGCGATATTATGATTACGTTCCATATAATTACTACTAATTAAGTTAGAAATATTCGTGAATTTGGGATTCCTAAGGGAAAGTCAAACTCGCCAGACGTCGACGTCAACAGATCTAGAGCCGGTTCATGACCCTATAGCTACTCAGCAGGATTTTACCCCTCACTCTCAGGAAGAAGCTGCAGGTATAGAAAACACAATCAGGCCGATTCAGAGCATTCACACTATTATAGGGGCCAATCTCTCTTAAGCAAAAAATTATATCTGGCCATTTTATTGAGCTGGCTGCCTTGCTGCACAATAATATTAACTCCATACAGGAGCACAAAGTAACCACTAATACAAATGGGGAGCTCTGTATGAAACCAAAACTGGAGGAGAAAATAGTCATAAACGCCTAAGAACTTGTCCATTATTGAAGATTTATATTGAATTCTACCATTTCCAGTATTTAAGAGAGATATTTTTAAAAGTTTTTACCTATTGCCCTTTTGCCCCGCCCTCTGCCCGAGGGTGTTGACAAGGACCAATATAGATATGAATATAAAAATGTTATCTCATGCTAATAATTCTAAACAAGTTTCGACTCATTTCCTCTGATTTTTTTTATATTTGCTGATCCAGGATAACGAACACAGAATGTGAATAATGATAGCGAAGCGTGTGGTATTAAATTTTGTGTTCATTGAATTTCTAAGAGCTTAATGTAACTCAAGGTCGCTTGCCCTAAGAAGTACCTCGAGTACCTTAAGTCCTTTAAACGCCACTTGAACACAACTGATAGCAGTAGCTTCCGCACTCCTGAGCAAAAACCGCAACCTGATTTAGACTTGATGATAAAAGATATGAAACTGTATGTAAACTGCTATTTTACTGTGACGTTACGGTAAAAATAATTTGAGCGCAACCATATAATAATATTTGTATTTGAGTAAAAGAAAAAATGGATTTGATTGTAGCAGCTGTATGTACTATACGTTGATGACGTGTTTGATTGTCTTTAACATAGACATTGAGAAAATGTAATAACTGCATCTATTTCTGTTCCTTCTCACACAAATAATTTTACAAACAGCAGATAAAGAGAGTATATAAGGGCTATGACATATGTAAAATGATCATATGCATGCTAAATGACAGTAGCTATTTATTAATTTATATCCAGTGCGATATACAGTTTTGTCTATTCTGTGCTTTTTAACTATTCGACAAAGTAAGGTTAATTATGAGGACACCAAACTGGGCAAGGATACGTTAGCCTGCATACGAGTTTAAAGCGAGCAGACAAACACGTAATGCCTTGTGTATTTTAAATAGAGGGTTAGGATAAGTCATAGGCAGTCAGAACTAGAACTAAAAAAACACAAGATTTTTTATATTACAATTGTATGGGATAACATAACTTTGGTCTAAAAATACATGAGAAAACTTGGCTGCTAATGTTGATGTTAATTGATAAACATAGAGGAGTAACATAGCAACTCAATTCTTGCTGCTATGATCTTCAAGAATATCCTTCGTCTGTGATACATTGATCAAAACGAAGAAGTTTATGGAAAGGGAAACCACACAAAATTTAAATGGGAGAAAATTATTCTATTTCAAGGGCGCGTTATTTAGACATCAAACAATGCAACAAGACTTAAAGAACGATGTCTTGCGACAAGTAACCTTGATGGGAAACTTGTCTTGGTTCTCTTGTCGACCATCCTATTAGACATGAATGAGTTTGGCCGTGAGTTATCCCCAACAAATACCATGGTCGAAGTTTTATTCGTTCATGGAAATGTTGCGTACCATGTGAATCAGAGAGATCGAGCAGAAATGATGAAACATAGCGGCGCATCCCTCATCGAGACAAAAACGGAGAAAATAGTAAAAAGGTTCGACTACACGCACAATTGACCAAATTGTGAATTGTTTAGTGAGGTCAGTCGCTTGATCAACACCTTATTCTGTAAAAACAAATCACACGTCGCCTCAAAATAAGTATTTGGTAAGAGCACTAGTGTAAAAAATTGTCCAAAGAATAAGGAAAACATTTGAACAATTGAAATTTAAATAATTAAATTATAAATAAATATAAAATTTATAACGTCCTGCCCACCCCCATGATAAAGCATAAGAAGTTTCATTCCAACACCAGATTTTTTATCCTACACATTGTAATAATTACATAGGCCTACCTGTACGTTTGCAGTAAAGTATTGATAAGAAAACCGTAGGATCTCACCAAGCTGGAACATATTTACATGTATATTTATACAATATGGGGTATTATTAGCATTATGGACATAGTTTCGATACAGTATAAATGCGATAGTACATATAAAATTTAAAACTATGTTATGTAACATGATACCGCAATTATGAATGCGTACATGTAGCTCTATATGTCTCAACGTCTGAATATAAAAACTAGTATAAAATTACACATAACTTGTTCTAATCCTTTGAAGACCCAGCTTTTTGGGCCTATACCGATAACCCAATAGGCTCATTTCCAACTTAAACCTGACAACTGGCAAACGTTAAAAAAAAGCAGTTTGCATAAATTAAAAAATATAAGTAACGAAATATTTTTTTGTTCAAAAAATGTATTTCTGAGACATCCCCTATTATGCATTGTTGTGTACTATCTAAGGAATGGCACAGGCATTTTGTTTGATCTGCTTAACGTAACATTTCACTGGCAACACCCCGTATATAAAGCACGGGACACTAGACACCACGTGTATCTTCACTAACATGTCATTGTCTCAGGATACACCCGATGTCTCGATTATATGCAAATAACAATGTCCAAATTGAATAAATAAACACTAGCAACATCACTGACGAATATCTTTCATTGAAGTAATACTGATGAATGTGTAGTCAGCTATATCCACTACATATGATCCAATATATGAACCTAAATAAAACACTTCAATATACAACTGAAAAGTTTCCACTACATATCTAAAACGACACGTGTGATAGTCTCTTGTATGTTTGTCAGCTCGTTTCGGGTTCAGGTATCGTAGTTCACGTGTGTATATGTTCAGTTGAGTGCATCGGGTAATACGATGATGATAACGTGGAGAGATGTGGAAACGGAATTATTGTTTGGATTTCTATTCACTTGCGGTTGGAGATTTATTTTGGAGAACAATAAATTGACCAACTTAGAGAAGTGAACTATATTTCTCTTGCTTAAAATAAAGTTATTCCCATTAGTTTTGACATGTAGTTTTTTTCTTTACCTACTTAGTCAGGTATATAACCTGTGGGTACGTACGTGTTATAGTCTACATTGAATGAGACGCACGTAGTATGTGTCGATTCACGCGCTTTATATAGGGCGTCGCGGATCGTTGTATGTTGAAAACAAAATGAGCTGTCCTCAACCGGGAATGTCTCATAAGAACGGATTCTTGAAAAAAACGAGCTATACTTATTTAAAAAAAAATCATTATTAATAATTTTATAACTTTGCATTGTCAGCTTTAAGAACTTGGTAAAAATTAGTGGGTGAACATGTTGAAATTTTTGTAATCTTATATGTATATCAAAATTATTATTCCAGTATGGACTCTACGAGAAATGGGACATGTTACCATTTTACCATAAAGTCGTTGAGTCGATTACAATCTGATTAAAATACAGATCCTTTTATTCACTACGTTACGATTAAGAACGCCAGTGGGTTATAAGGATCTGTTATATTGGAGTGATATACAGCTTCCACACTAAATGCTCACGTGAAAATTCAAATGAAAACCTTGATATTGTTGACGGAGATTACAGTTTGTTGAATATTCTTTTTATAGATACCAAACCCTTAATTTGTGACCTAGTGTGCATGCCTAGCTTGAAAATTTCCTGCATGGGTTCATTTAAAAAAAAACCTATTGAAATAAGTCAAGATTCTGTGACTGTAGTAAAAAGTACTAAAAAATTAACTTTGAAAAGATAAAAATACTACCTACCTATATTTTCTCTGATATTGTTAATTTTTCATTAAGTATTATTTTAGGCCCCAAATTTTACACATGAATCAAAGAAATAGAAGGTTCCATGTTTTAATCAATCGTCAAATCCATATCCATTCCATGTACAATCTTTTAAGTAATAAGTCAGTTACTCAAATTTTGTTTTGTCATAAAATTTACCTCTCACAACATCACTTATAAAAACCAAAATCTTCTAAAATTCACCGTTACATGGTCATTCTATACTGTGATGAACATTTCTAAAGCGGGTTTATATACCGAGAAAAATTATGCTTCTATCAAAATTATAGACTTTTGTTACCAAGATCCTTTGCTGACCTGTATCAGTGACTATTTTGAAGGGTTAGCAAATCAAAGTAACTGAACGTAACTGAGAACTTAAGCATCTCAAAAGTTAAATTTTCTATTTTGTTCTACCAAATACAAAAAGAAACATGAGCGTTATGCGTAGTACAATAATGTAATTAAAGACATTGCAGAATTTTCTAAAAAATATGAATATTGGATATCAGGTAACACATCATCATACACTTTCATGTAAATTCCAGTTGGAAAAACTATGAATTCAGGTAAAAGTGTTGTTTCTATAAATGCAAGCACCTCTTATTATAAGATGACAATTATTTTTCAATATTCATTAACATATATTAGATAGCAAATCACAAATAGGACTCATTACAGAAGATCATGAACCATGATTCAATGATACATAAAATAATCCCCTTCTCTCTTTCTTTTGAGAAATGGGCAACAAAATACATTTGATCGCTCTAAAGTATTTTGTAAGTTGTATTTTGACTGGTACCTAATGCCATAGGTAAGTTATATCTATATTACATACTGACCTTTAAAGATTACCTGTGTCTGTTGGTGTCAATGTTCGCTCTATATAGCTGCACTTTCACACACGTATCAATAACGGATGAGATCGATAATTAGATAATAGTATCTAATATACTAGTCTTCTGCGAGTAATACTGCTATGGATTCTATATCTTACTATATGCTCAGTCCGGGTGAGAAGGTAATTATATTTTCACACTCTATTTGAATATGCACACGCAATTAATTACTGTATCGTTTATTAGCTGTGCTTATAGAGGCTTGATAGCGCAGTACAATTTGTCGACGTTACTGCTGAAGAATATCGCTTCTCGGAACCACATCCCTCCCGTTGTATTGGTATTAGATGGTGGCTGCAGATGCATGGTTCTAGCATTGTGTATACTATAATTGCTCGCAGCACTAGTATAGTAATGAATTATATGGTAGCTCTCGGAATATCGAGATAAAGATCGTGCGAAGGTGATACTCTATTCCGTGCTGACACATGTGAGGAATCAGTATACAAACTGCTTATTTCGCCTTAATCGGTTTCAAAGAATTCATTATTAGATAAAATTTTTATCCAATTGTGATGTAATTATACATATATTAATCAAACTGAAATTCCGGAAACCAACAATGAAGTGAATATGAGCTAATATCATTATGTGTAACGATTCTAAATATCATCTAATTGTACAGCTTAATAGAACAACGATAAATAACATAAAACAGGTGATAGCCTGTTGTAGTAGTTTTGTATTTTACTAATGATAGAACAATTACTGTATGATTATATAGATTAAGATTGTGAATGATTTGTGATACTCTAAGGAAGCATGTATATTAAGCGTCGAATACATTGCGCAACAGTGCACGTGAATTGATACTTAGTTTCTGTACGATCATATCTAAAGTAGTTACAATATATACTGCAAGGCAATTTACAGCATATAAATTCAGTGTTATTCATGTGATTTCATTCTATATTGTGCTGAAAATTGTTGTTTTATTCTGCATTATGATATATATTTATATATATTGAGAAAAGGAAAAAAAAAGATGATTTCAAGGCCATTACATTAATTAAGAAAAATGATCATGCCGCAACAATGTATAATGGTATTGGATATTCATTAGATTTTAGTGAGACCCACCCAAAGTTGCATCTTCTGTTAGCTAGTGAGATGAACCAACAAAAAATATTTCACTATAAATGATCATAGTTACATAAATGTGATATTATTTGTCGAATATTTATGGAACTAAGCGTTGAAAAATTAATTATATGATCTGTATATACCCAAAAATAAATAATATAGCATAATACTATTCAATAATCAGTTCTATAGGAACATTGATTTGTTGTATATATAACTGCAAGGAAACAGATAATATCCATATAGCTCTGGATACAGTATAGGTCACACTGCATTGCAATTAGCAAGTCGTATACGGTCAACTCATTTAAATTAGAGTTGAAAATGTTACTGAGATGTAATCCCTTCGACTCACACATACAAGTACAGACAATCTGATTGAAATACAGAACCTTATAACCACTTTCGAATAGAGCGGACTTGAGAAATACTAATACTGCTAGATTAAGGTGTGATTGTATTTGTCGACGTATAAGTTTGTGACCATTGATTGACTACACATAGTAATCTTCAAGATATTCTATATCGAATTATTATAGCATTTTTCTACAGTGTGTCTACAATCATATTATATATAGAACTCTGTATTTTCGTTACCTCAGTATTAACCAATACAGATTATCGGATTGGTAATACTATTTGTCTTGGTGATTGTGGTCTCTATGTTGAGAGCTCTCAGAAAGTGACTACGCTATTACCAGAGCCATTAAATTAATCATAATGAAAACATTTCACAAATACTGTGTCGATCAGACTTATATGCTAGGAACTGTACTATGTGTGCCCATATGAGTTCCTGTAATACTTAATCGTCCTAAGTGCAATTTAGCAATAGTTTCACATTACTCCAGATTAGTGTTACTGGATTATGAGCCCCGAATACGGATAGCACTCTTTAACAAACTGATAGCTCTCACTCCTAATATCCAGACTAAGTCGTTAGTAATGAAGTGAAGTGATTTAGTCTCTCTTGTTTCACTCTCGCATGTGATTGAATAGTATCTGTCATTACATATATAAATACAAATAACAATAATACGATATAATGAATATGCATTTAACGCGCGACAATTTGATCTATTAGAGTCTCTGTAAAATATGTACTTATATCACTAGCCTAGTTGTGATATTCAATAATTATGCACTCTTACGCCGTTAACTCAGCCTAGAGTACATATAACAGCAGATTGCAATGTACATATTAAATGTCAATTCATATTGATATGTGTTGTATTATATCTACTTATTATTAGTCTGTTATATTGCGGTAATCTAACACTTCGAGACGACTCACATTGAAACAATCTCATTATAAGGTGGTCCAGATTATATTATCAGCTCTCAGTTTGTATTAGCAATTTATTATCATTTACAGCAATCTACATATGAATATAGCTCTGTACAGAAAATAGTGATATAACTTTCATGTTTCTAATAGCATAACTCTCATTAGTACAATAGATTAACAATTATAACTGTCTCATGGGTAGTTGTCTGAAACGGTTATAACTTTGATGCGCTTAATAAAAAAATATTAGTAAGTTAATTGTACATTAAGCATTTGTTTGTTATCACTTACTCAGACAGTAATCTAACTTCTTATTGGTGAGGAACCAGACTTATGAAATCGATTAGTCATATATTTCTATCTAAGTAATATTTCTCACAGCATGCATCTACTAGCGAAACTACTCTACAGTTAGCTAGTTGTGAGTGATTATGTTTGACTGTGACTATCTCTTTATGATATCATAGACGTAAACTACCTTAGATAATAATGATGAGACAACAGATAAAAGTACTCACTCTATAAGGAATATAGGTTTCATGATGCGCATAAGCTAGCTCTCAGAAACTATTATCTGTGATGCTGTAGTTGATACAAATAGCTAGAGATAGCATTGTAATATCTCTCTATATATTTTTTTTCTAGTAAATTGATTCTGAAACTTCTGTTTGCTATAATTAGGATTAATATTATCTGGAGACGAGCAGACC
This sequence comes from Argopecten irradians irradians, assembly GCA_004382745.1. Classification (NCBI taxonomy): domain Eukaryota; kingdom Metazoa; phylum Mollusca; class Bivalvia; order Pectinida; family Pectinidae; genus Argopecten; species Argopecten irradians. The sequence continues at coordinate 149,229 of SAYR01012862.1, read as the reverse complement.
CCGCCAATTTCGCTTGAGTGAAGAGCTATTTGAATCTCTATGAACATAATAAATTCGCGAATTTTACTGTCAACTTATATAAGCGATGTATTATACTGAAATATTTCAGTAAGTGAGTACATGGCCATTAGAACACGTAGAAATACTTTATAGAGTATCGATTCATGTGATACACTGATACCTTTTACACGTCGAGTCATTAGAACGAGATGGAGATGACTATCACTCGATTAGAGAGCATAGTAAACATAGAACGTTATGTATTTTACAGTATGCATAAATTATGCTACGAAGAGCAATACCATTATTATTCTCCATATGACATGCTAAAGTACGAAATAGACGTCTAAACTCGTGATCGAATGAGGGCATGTGAGTTTAACTGGTATATGATCTATAGACTTATGTATAATAGTGATTCTATGATGTCTAATATTATGTGTTAGCTGCATGTGACGATTAAGAGTCAAGACCTGCCAGCTAATTTTACCCTTGGGTCTAATGACATATATTGACATTTTTGAACAATCGGTACTTTTATTGCTTGGCTAATTCTTCCACTCTCAACTCAGTAACAAGACAAACAAATTGCAATATAGGGTACTGCTTCGCTCTAGCATATCATTGTCACCTGATTTAGCTTATATAACATCAGTAATCACGCTTGATTTCTCTACAATAATCTCGTAGGAAGCATATTAAGTATTATGTATGAGCGTAAGATTTAAATCCGACTTCATTAATTATTCAATACAGCGATCTCTCTGGTAATGTCAGTTGAAAAGTCTCAACTCCCTCTGGTGTGAGTGTTGTGATGTTGCGATCTCTACTCGTTTCGGCCTATGCATAATAGTATTCCGCACCTCTAGACATTGATTTCTACTCTCGTAGTACGTTCATTGTCTAGATTACGTGAAAAATGTAAAATATGTATGCTACATTAGACGGAGCTGTATAGCTATCTACAGTGAATACAGATGTGATGATATATGATTATTTGACGCGAGCGCAACCATTGAGCTCGTAGAATTGATATCTATTGACTAAGTGTAGCGTGAGTATTATCTCAGCAGCCTCTAATGACATCTCGGAACTTAATATCCGACTCTCTCTATACAAGTATTTAGTTAGGAATGGTATCAGAGTATACGTGGACCAGTGACCAGATACTAACAATCATGTACTCTGAACTAGTCAACAACTCTCTAAAGTGTCTCTACGATAATCCTCATGTACAGAAGTGCTTACGCTCACGCTGATCTCAGGAATTTTACTCACACTGCCGCTAGAAAGTGTAGGTCAGCCTAGATCGTAGTTGATGAATTGCTCTCAATGTGTATAGATAGATAAGCTTATGTTGTCATATATGTGATTATCGCCTGATATGACTTCTACGTATGATAGTGGTCGAATATTTGATGTGAAATCATCGCTATGGTGAATTCATTTAGCTGATTCTAGAAGTGAGTATTCATAATTCATGTGTCAATATAAGGAATAAAATCAATCAACCCTGAGTCTTAGTTTGAGGTGTTTTAATTCAAGATCTAGCCATTATAATATGATATCTGCAATATATCTAATAGATGAAAAGTATCTTGAGACCTATATGTGTCTGAAATGCATTTTTCTTGAAGATTCGTAATAAACTATCTTTGCATTGAGAGTTTTTAGCCATTCTAAGGATATTGTGGTGTTAGTCCTCTCTCCTCATGATGCTCCACAGGTTGGCACATCATGTACATGCCAACTCAAAAAATACGACTAGAAAGTTCGTACTCACCTCCAGCTCCATTATTGTATTCATGATAATCATGTGCAGTGAATATGTCATAATATAAAGCTAATGAATGTTTTCAATTGATAGCCTCGTGATTCTATGCCAACAGCAAGATAGTTATATGTCCTTAGGATAGCCCAAATATAAGGGGAGCTGTGTCGCAGCCGTTACTCCTAAGTAATACAACCTCCAGACCACTCGTCGCAATCTTTTCATGCTGACATCATTGCTAATAGGGCGTAGCGTCACTCATCACATCCAATCATACCTCAACCCTTAAATTTGTACAGTACAGTCACTATCACATCATTCACACCACCTCTCACTGCTGACATCATTATCAGGGTACGCAGGGGTATCACATAAATACCATCGTCCACTCCCTGGACATCAGTGGTACAGTACCGTCACTTAATCAATTTCCACATACCCTCACCCCCTGATTCATTTACATGATACCGTCACATATCACATCCAATACCCCAACATCCACCTTGACATTCTGGTACAGTTTACGTCATATCACACTCATCACACCTCAGTTTTCGCTGACGTTGACCAAGTCATCATGTGTCTGAGCATGATCGTTTCACATCCCAAATTCGAAAATATTTCACCTTTAAATTTTCTATGAATTACGCTAAATTTTACGTAAAAAATGAAACGAAAGCCATATTGGACGGTCTATATTTCCGCCGACTTTTCAAATTCATGTCTTTGAACTTAAAAACCTGTACAGACAATAGGGTTTTTAAAGCTTACATTTACAAAAATCAACCACTCTTCATGAGATAGTTATAAATGGTCCCTACAGAGCTCACAAATACTACGTGGAAATAAAAATAAGGAAAAATTTGAAACAAATATTGCCAATTTGGTAGCTATTATTTTCACGCCCAATTATTTCAATATAAACCCACCTTAAAAATAATACTTTGAAACCAAAAAGTTCATACAACACAAGTATGAAAAATCAACTAACCTGTACCATACAGGTTTAAAGTGCGCTTGAAACGGTCTTCAGTGGCCCAAGGAACAAAATTAAAAAAAACTTTTTTAAATTTTTTCGGTTAGGGAAAATATTTTTTTTTTTCCCAGGATGTCCTATATGCTCCAGCCATTTTGAATCTTATACCTTGAACTGGTCATTTTTATGTGTCTGAAAGCATTTGCTCTCTTCACAATCCATTCAAAACAATTTCTACTCTTCTGGAAATGTTCATGAACTTACGCTAAATATCTACGTGTGTTAATAAATTATATGAAACGAAACGCCATATTCGGAGGCTCTATATTTCCGCCATTATTTCAAATTCATGTCTTTGCAAATTCAAAAACCTTGTACAGAAATACGGGCTTAAGCTAACATGTTACAAAAATTCCAACATCTACATGAGATGATAAAGGCCCTACGAGCTCACAAAATTAAATAACGGACAAAAATAAGAAAAATGAAACAAAATTGCCATATTTGTGCAGAGCCTATATTTTCCGCCATTTTTCATATATAAACCCCTTAAAAATTAATAACTTTTGAAAGACAAGAGTTCATTTTCTACATAAGGTAATGAAAAAATTCACACAACGTGTACATACAGGATTTAAAGGCGCTCTGAAACGTCATCGATGCAAGGAATGATTAATAAACTAAAATTTCGATTTTCGATTCCTATATCTCGCCATTTGATCATTAAATAATGACCTTGAACTTGGAGTTCATTTTAGTGTTGTCTGAAGCAGTGATACTCTTCAACATCCAATATCAAAACTTCACCCTTGGAATTTATCAATGAATTACGCTTAAAATTTACGTTAAAAAATGAACGAAACGCCATATTCGGAGGTCTAATATTTCCTCTCGCCATTTATCAAATCATGTCTTTGAAATTAAAAACCTGTACAGACAATAGGCTAAAGCTAAACATTTTTGGGATCATTTCAAAATTAGATCAACATCTCACCCTACATGAGACGAACTGTAATATAGGCCTACTACCAGAGCTCACTATCAAAATATTACACGAGGACAAAAATAAGAAACTCACAACACATTATTCGACCTAGATATGTGGTGCAGCGTAAAGTTTTCAGCACTCACTTGGTGTTTCTAGTTGTAAGACCCTTTAAATAATAAAAATAACTTGGTATGAAGACAATAAAGATTCAATTACGAGAATCTATGCGTCAGTGAAATTGAAACACTGTACGTACTAAGGTGGTTTTAGAGCGGACGCATCTCCTAGTAGGGACGTCTTCGAGTACGGGCAACAAGAAATATATAACACCTGCAAAAATTCTTCGATTGGCTTTGATTTGTGCATAAATCTCCAGACCATTTTTGAATCTATTATGACCTTGAACTTTTATCCAATACAATATGTTGTCTGAAAGGATTGCATCGCTACTATCATACTCAACCACAATTCATTACAATCGTTTTTATCTTTGAAAATTGTATTTCCCTGAATGAACGCTAAAATTTAACGACGTTTAAAACTGAATATCACATACGAACTAGTTATTCAGCGAGTGTGTTATTCCAGTTTCCATTTGTTCAAATTACATGGTCTTTGAAAATTACAAACACCTGACAGACCAATAGCGTTTAAAGATTGATTTACCAATACATAAAATAAATATAGAAAATCATTAAATACTGGAAAAATTCAGATGGTGATTGCTCGTTAATCGTCCTTTATATGGCCGCGCCATTTTTAATATATGAACTATGAGTTCGGATTATTATATTACTCTCTTATAAAAAATATTACTTTATCTCGTTTCCATTGAGGAGCATGATCTCTCTCATATGCGCTATCTCCACAAAACTTTCCTGTGCCAATATTGTCTTTTTGACGCGTTTTGTTGGACCCGTTAGCCAGAACGAACTCTTGACCTGAATACAAATCTCTGATAACATAGGCATGGGAAAAGCACGCGCCACTAATGTTCACAGATCTGTCTGAATTATGTAAACGTCGAACCACCAAGTACAGCCGTGAGCAAGAAGATGAGGTAATGAGCGCTATATAGAACTTTCTCGTTCCAAAAACTCTTGTTTTTTTTACGTCGTGACCTTTACACTTAGAAAACCTATTGATACTCAATAATCGAACTTTGTGCGTTATTCCTCCAACTGGTCATGTACATAACATAACCGATGATCCAAATCTTGAGCGTCGTACCTTGTTCCGTTCGTCAGGAGAAAAGTATGATTAAGATGGTGCTTCTCGTGGAAAATATAAGAATATCAATAATAATAACGAGAGAAATAAAAAAACGAATCAAATAACCAATGAGGATTTCCATCACTGTGATGTAAATCCTTAATTAAAGAGTCAAGAAAGTCTAAATCCTTAAAAAATATTGTGTCGACATCTTGTGATTGCCTCACTTAGTTATATATGTAAGTAAAAACCATGGGACATCACATAGGGCAGCCTCTTTACATCTCAGATTGGTTTTAAAAAAAAAACAATTATTCTATCCGGTGAACGGAAGAATTTGATTAGTTTCACCTCTTAAAAACTTTTGAATGTGTCTGTAGAAGAATTTAGATTATGTCAGGTTAGATGGAGGGTGTCACCACTAGTGTGTTATAACTTGTGGGATACACGAGAAAAAAAGAAAGAATCTTTGATAAGTTTACCTTTTCCTTTTGGTCTGATTTAACGCACTAATAGATATTGTAAGATTTATTTTAGAAATGGGGGTGTCACCAGTTGTATACACCATGTGGGAATAGCTGCTGTGATTTAAGGTTCGCCCATTTTATATACACATGCAGGCACAGGGGCGGTGGGAGGGAGCGTTAGGGGGAGGGGGGGGGGGGGGAGGGGTGGTGTGAGTCAAAGGGGTATGAATTAGTCACGGCTATTTAAATAGCGTGCTCATAGTCCGCCACATTGCGAAGTCATAGTCAACTGTCTATAATTACTAGAGTTGAAAAGGGCTACTGAAAGTAGTGCCTTGAACTCAAAACCGTACAAACCTTACGGCCTAAGTCAAATAAACAATTGTAGTTGTTAAATTAACTTCATAAAAATCTCTCAGCTGCTGCCAAAGACTGTGAGTTGCAATTTCATGCCAAAGTTTCAGTTTGATTTTGATAGGAGGATCCAGTCTACCTTCACCGGACGATCACACAGGTAATCTGGTGCACCGATTGTGCCAAACACTCCAATTTATGGCAATGAACAGAGCGGTATTTTTTAATTTATTTTTTTTTGAGCCTGGGAAGATTTTTGTTTTATTTATTTTATTAAAATAAATTGTCAACATGACATGCTGCCCTTGTGAATGTTGAAAGAGTGATCATGCTGATCAATGATACGACAAAGTGTGTGTTTGGTGATTACAGTGCGGAAAATGAGCCCTGTCTTACATCGATTTCACGATACTGCCTTCTAAGTACTAGTATGTAATACTGAACTACATGTTCAGGAACTTAGTGCTATAAAGATTCCAATTTATTGTTGGTAAAAGAGTCTTCCAATGACGGGGCACATACAGGTTAATTTCTAAATGTAAGTACATTTACATTGTTAATTACATTATTATAAACGCAATTATCAAATGCAGTTATCATTAACAATGTGTAAAACACTTATTCTATAGCTTAAAATATTGTACATTGCACACGGGTATATTTCCCATTAGCCCCTCCACACATACAGTTCAAGTACATGTACAATGTGCACACATTCAATTTATCAGATTTAGGTCGTCTACTAATTTATAATGATTATAGGTTAGATAGGTTATTAAGAAAAGAATGAAAACTTGTTTCATCCCTTGTTAATTTATAAAAGTAAAAAATCATATTTCTTTGGCCCATGAAAGGCCTTCATGATATACAATCTGTACAGTATCTTCTCATATTTTTTATACAAGAATGGCTCCAGGCACATCACAGTATTATTCGACTAGAACCACTCCAGGAGCACATTTGTGTTCAAACATTGTGTGTTACAAGAGAAATGAAAAGCAATGAAGAGGTGTAAAAGCGCGATTTCGAAAGAACATCCCAGAAATACTGAGAAGGTTGTGAGAAGAATTCCTCATGACACCTTTGAAAATGGAGGAATCCTTTTCTAAAACCAGTTTACCTCTGACAACCCAGGATACACATTATAGTCTACTTCGAAGTTAATATTTCTTCCCCCATATCCACGGATGCACCCACCAACACCAGTCTGGCTCAAATTAGGAAGCACTACTGGGAAGCCCTTAAGCTACACTTGATAGTTTCACAGATGCCACGTGCCCCCTATATAAACTATAGTAAACTTAACCCCCTCCCCAAGGGGAAACCTGAGACCCCAGGGTCATATAATTCACAATTTTTGTAAAGGACCTTTAGACCTTTCTATCTATGAAGAGTAATTGATTCCATCACATCTGTGAGTGGAGAAGAAGATTTTTGAAATTATAGTCAATTTAACCTCTTTTGGCCCCTCCCACAGCCCCCAGGGAGTTGGGGACCATATAATTCACAATTTTGATTGGCCTTATGCCTTAGAAGGTTTGTGCAAAATTTCATTGAATTTGCTTCAGTGGTTTTTGAGAAGAAGTCGAAAATGTAAATTGTTTACGGACATACGACGCACGACGGACGACGCACGACGGACGACGCACGACGGACGACGGACGACGACGGACAAAAGGCGATTAGAATAGGTCACTTGAGACTTCGTCTCAGGTGACCTAAAAAATGTGAACAATTTACTTTACAACTAATTAGGGGAATTATATCAATAGATCTAATAAAAACACTTTTCATAACAACGTCGGCTAAATTCTTCATTCAATTGCCTTGTTCAACCAAGATCACCGGGGAAAAATCGAAGTTTTCACAATAATATTCAGTGTAACCTCCCTTGTTGGCCGCTAGGGTATAACGACTTTGCGCGGTATTTTCTACTTCCGGTTCTTTGTTCACGTACAACTGACCAGCGGTCACTACATCATCGATTGAACTTCATAATTGTAAATCTTCACACAGACTTATCTTCCATTTTTGAGCAACGAACCCAAAGAAGTATTTCAAGGTAAGTTATATGTTTAATTTGCCTTGCACACGTGTTTCTCTTTGTTTACAACGGATGACTCAAGTTAAAAGGGGGGCATGTTATGGCTAATCTTACTCCAAAGATGTTAGAGGTACGACACGACGAGACACTTTTGATCATAATGTCATGTCTCAGAATGTTCGAAATTGAGAACATCTAATATTATCAAATCGGGGAGAAGTCCTTATTCCACTATTATAGTATAATTGCAATAATACAGTAGCTAAATATAGCATAATATTATATATAATCCTGTAAACAGTAGCAAAACAAATGAAATCTGTCAAAAATGGTAATTCAAACAAAAAAGCGAGTGTTACATTATGTTAGAATATGATCCATGATCTTCATTGTTACGAAAACGATGTCGCAATTAAAAACTCGTCTGTACAAGGTACTAATAACAAAGGGGAGTAACTCAAATCATTTTCGGCCACTTGTCAAAATAAGAAAAAAAACCGTGTGAATTCCCTTTCGGTTGAAGCGACTATAACTTGAATGGCCAAAAAATGGGAGAACATGTACAACTTATTGTGACCTTCAGATGGATTAATAAAATGATAAATAATTAAAGGAAATGAAGAAATAATTGTAATTTTCTGCTAGAAAAACGATGGTTTTTTTATTTTAACACTGACCATGTATAGATAGCATACACAACTCTCGCTTTTTGCAAAGTATTGGGTATTATGATGGTATTGGTATTCCACTATAATAGTGCACGTGGAGTCTGGACTTCTTCCCGACCTGATTATTGGCTTATAGTTATAGGTTACCACTGATCAATTGTATAAAACCAAATTTTCTCTTCGGTATATTAATTAAAAAAACAAATTATCTCTGGCATTAATTCTAGTTATTTCAACTGAGTTGTAATAATAATTATAAATTGATTGCATGGTATTGAACTGAATGAATAGTAACTAATATCTGCAAACCGCCATACTAAACGGCATGTCCGAGTACCCCAAACACCTAAATGTGAAACAAAGCTTGTTTACATAAATATGCCTACACAATAAAGGCAATATTTTTATTGATCAAGTCACACATTTATCTGTACTAATTCATCTTTCCAAAAGTCAAAACATATAATTAAAATTACACATATACATTAAATGTTATTTTACTATCTTTATACATTTTTCCAACTTGTACTGAAACGTTAAAATAAATTAGATTTAATGTATATATATTATAAAAAAGAAAAGTTTTGACCAAATTATACATGTTGGCACGCAAATGCTAGTACGCTACTGACTAACTGTGCCTGAGAAGATGCAGATATTAACAATAAATAAAATGAAGCAACGAGATGTCTTTCCAAATAGTAACCAAAAGTTATAGATTTTTTTTATTTCTATGTTATCTTTCGTAATTGCAAATTATATGTGCATGTTTCTTCTATATCGACTACTTGATAAGGCTTTTGTAATGATCATATTTTCCAGAAGTGATCATTGAACACCACCAGACCACAATCCATTTGTGCAAGACATGGATGGCACAGTATCTCAAGTATGCTCCCGAACGAGCAGGTGGAGGAGGCCGGCGGGCCATCGAGGTCATTGCGTGAAAATAAATATTAAATAAAAAAGAAGTGTTTTAGTTTTTTATACTATTGAAGGGATATAAGCTTGGATTATGCTAATTAATGCATAACCAGCTATTTAACAACGTTGAATCAACACTATATTTCAACATTGAATCAACGTTGAAACATCCAACGTTGAAATTTGGTTCGTTGACCCACTTTTATAAATTGACTGTTTATTCAACATCGCACTTCAACGTTGATTCACTGTTGAATCAACATACTTGTGCCTGCTGGGTTAGGAAGAAGAGAAAAGATAAGATCCTAAATTTAGTCGCCTTTTACGATCATGCAATAGGGGCAGCAGGTACAATTCTAACGCCCTACCTGCAGGGCCATTGAATTGGCTAACAAATGATTAATGATTTACAGATGGTCAGAAAGAACAAGTACAGTGGACAGGTAGAAAAGACATTAATAAGTCAACCTTGGCCCAAACACGAATGACAGCAGCACAACCTGCCAGGTCCCGTGTACAAGTCACAGGTATGCCAACTCTAGTTAGTGCTGGATAGGGGCCTGCAAGAAAGAGGGCTGTACCGGCAGGATCGGACTTCCAAGAAAGGCTGGAGGTGCCCTCAAGATCTGGTCATCATGATGGTGACCATGAGGCGGCTCAACTAATGGACCAGCTGGTACCATTAACCAATGAGGAGCAGCAGGCTGCGATGGCACAGAATATCACGCAGCAAGTTCTATCAAGGTTGGATGCCAGAGGCAGATCACGGTCTCGGTACCAAAAACGAAAGCGAACTCGTAGAGATTCACCATCAGTTTGTTTGTTTGTTTGATTAATTAACGTCCTATTAACAGCTATGGTCATGAAAGGACGGTCTCCCATGTATGAGGCGTGTTGCGTGTATGTTGTGGGAGGTGCGTGTTTTGGGAGACTGCGAAATTGAAATTCATCATGTACATAGCTATCATCTTCAAATCATTTTCAATGGATACAGCGAACAATATGGGTGGTCAGTTGCCTAGCTTGACCAGGAAAATACTCCTCTAAAATAAGCCAAGTACCGTCTCAGAGCTGCATTTCTACAAGATCTTTTGATAGTAAATCATTTGAGAGAAGGAACTTTGTAGGTTTTGGTACGGTTTTTGGTAGCGATAAAAGTGAGCGCTTCTTTGAAAATTTTAATGGGGTAATCAAGGTTAAAAAATTGATGGATTTATTAAATTTTTGAAGGTGTGTTCAGCATCTAGCCAATTGCTTTTGGAAAAGGTGGAAAGCTGAATACTTGTCTTCATTGCAAGAGAGAAGAAAGTGGCAGCAAGACGAAAAGAATCTACAGGAAGGAGACGCAGTTCTCTTGAGGGACAAGTCATTGTATCGTAATGAGTCCATGGTTGTGATTGTGATTTGATAGCGCTGACGGTCGAGTAAGAAAAATCGAAGTGTGCATTGGGACAGACCAAAAGGTATACTCCATACCTGCCAGCGAAGGTGTGCTTCTTGTATCAAGGAACTGAAAATTATACTCTTGATTCGGACCTATATATTCCGGAGTGAAGAGATTTTTTTGAACACATTTTTTCTGTAACGTGCGCAAATAGCGAACTTTCAAATTAAAAGGAACATTGAATCAGGGCTGCTTTCACCCTGAAGTATTTGCATCATTGGTATATGAACGAACTATGTTCCACTTCCATTTGATAGATATATCAGACTTGGAGTGTTCTGTCTCCGATAGTAATTATACCTGTACGAAATTTAGAATCGGATTCTGATAGGAAAACGGGAATTCCTATTTGAATCCAATCGGATTCTTTAAAATTAACCAAAAATATTATCGGACACGGATTCTGTGGGAATATCTGATCGAATTCTAAGAAGCAAAAATCCCAGTCTGTAAAATTCTATTCCATATCCAGTTGGATTTTAGAGAATTGCAAAAATATTCCGACTGTGACACAGATTCTGAACTTTGTAATATTGACAGTCAGATTTTCTGACTTAGAGTTTTCACTGACATACAGATTCCAAACTTATACTTTAAACAGACAACGATTTTCAAGCTTTGAGTATATATAATCCCACAAATTCACTGAACACTTTTTTTTTCTTCTATCCAAAGGGGTTTCCAAATCAAATTTGATTCTAGGAGCTAGTCTATTTGGTATGGTGAAATGTTTTTGCAAGATTAAAGAATATATCCTGTACTAGTATGATCATCAGTACCATCAGATTCTGGCATTTTCATAATATATGTATTATAATAAATACATAATCCAATTAAAGCATTCATTTCCCAAGTTCTTCAATTTACTTATTAAATACCCATCATAACAGGTGGTAAATTTTAAATTTTGCTGTCTTAATATTATATATACAATGTATGTATACTAATTGACCAATATGTTGCTAGTGTACATCTCTTTATCATGTAGATGGGCCCAGCTGGGCGCTGGACTAGGGAGGTCAAGGGATAGGATTCTGAGTCATAAAAACCCATGGGGTCAACCAAAGGGCATAGGTTTATTTCAAATATGTTGAATGAAAAACAAAGTCAACTTTTAATTACTATGGCAGTTAGAATGAAAATCCTTTCTTGTATCCAATTTTTTCCAACCGGAATCTACATTCTAGCACTTTTGAAAGTGAATGCCGTTGATGGAGGGAGACAATTATCTTCTGTGTTATATATTCACATATATATAATTTTACTGGTCAGGAAGGGAGAATATGATTATACTGATTATATTAGTTGATTGATATTAAGATCACATTATTCTGTAATTATTCCGGATATTTGTCCAGACTCGTTTTGTATATTCCGGATATAGCGTCCGGGTTTGGTTTATACACTGTGTATTATATACCTGACCATGCTTTCCGGTTTTGAGAGTAAACGAACCAGTCACGTTTATAATTCTTCATATTGATATTTTAAAAACCTCTCACAGCAAGCTATTTAAGGATTAAATTGAATAGATTTTTTATGTTATGGAGATATAACACAAAAACTGAGTGTACTCTAAAAAAACCGCTAAGCGGTTTATGATGAGAGTACACTCAGATTTTTGTGTTATATCTCCATTACATAAAAAATCTATTCAAATTAATCCTTATAACTCAATTTACTAAAGATAATCTCTTCAACATTTAAAATTCATTTTGGGACTCTTTTGTCTATGAAATCATTACGCCGTCATCTCAGCCAATCAGAAGTAACGTTATAAACGGCGACGCCATTTTTTCCTTTATGGGCTGATAAAGTTAATTTTTAAGCCAATGAAAATGCTCGTAACAAGCAAAATTGAATTACAAATCCATAACAACAGCAGATGGTTGAGAATCTAAACGAAGAGGAGTTAGCTATATTTTCAGTATGTGATAAACTTTCGTTCAGTGAACATTATCGGTGAATTTCATTACAATGTCGATTAACAGAAAATTGAATGACAATGACTTTATCA
>SAYR01012862.1:113278-129649 GCA_004382745.1 Argopecten irradians irradians | reverse complement strand
TTTCTCATATGTAACTCTTTTTATTAAAGATGCTCCACCGCTGACAAATAGTATTTTTTCACTATCAAAAACAGGACCAGACGATATAGTAATTTTCTTCAGTTACAAAAGTTACATACTTTACACCATTACCATCATTGAAAGAGTTTGAGCTTCTAATTTTACTTCAAGTTTAAAATTATATGAAAAATAATTAATTGCATCCGAAAAATTCGCGTGGCACTAAATTTATATGGAATGAAAGTTAATGATTTGCCGCATGCACCAAAGGCGAATAAATTATTTTATGTAATTTTTTGTGTTAATTAGGCATATATATACACGATTGAAACACCAATTATTGTTCAAATTATGAATAACATTTATGCTCTGTCGGGCGTGGAGCATTTTTTAAATCAACAGTTTTGTATTAACGTTGTCTTTTTCTTGTGTCCTGATCTTTTAGATACAGTCTTGTTTTATATCCTAATACTTTGCTGCCTTTGCATTTGGCCTATATGACTTAGTTGTCAAAGGCCGTAAAACTGCAAACAAACAAACAATACTCCGTTTGCTGTGGTAGACAGGAGCAAAACTGACATATTTGAGACTAATCGATTTTAGAACCGGTTCAGTTATGTATTTCGGATGATGGGTGATCAAAAGAATTTGAGAATATCCAGTTAATTGGTGACAGCGGACTGTTTTGAAAATTGTTGGCTCCGTGGACTGATGGTGCTGGACAGAGACGGGAGTGAACTTCCGTACGTATACACAATATCGATCACTAGAAGACCATGACATAACTAAAACTAAAAAAATTACATTAAGGCATACTGTATTCAATCAATCAGGTACCATGTTTTCTATAGACACCTTCCATAACATGGGTAATATATATAATTTCATAGTATGATTTATGAAAATCATTTGAGAATTAGACTATTTTTTACTTTCAAATGATGAAAAATTATTTTTTTATTTGCATATTAATATGAATCATAATTTTAATTCGTTTGATTCAGACTATGCTATGATATAGTTCAACTCACATCTTCTCTACTAGATAACAATTACTCTAGACTCCAATCTGATTAAATACAGATCCTTATACCCTGTCCGTTATAGAGATCCTCTATCAAAGTAGTGATAAGTAGATGCCGAGAGCGATTTGTACTCTTCCTCTTCCAGAAGAGCTCTTCTGTTTACGCGATTTTGTGGCTCTTCTGTTTCCTGAAGAACTTCTGACTCTTTCTTCGCGCCAAATAGAAGAGCCAGAAGAAAAAATGGCGGACACGGTATAATCGATGTGCCGATTGCAATGTTCACTTTTATACAATTGAGGCTTTTGGCAACATGATTGCGCGGTGAGTGGCTTATAAAAAATATCAGTGACTATTTTTATGTAGATTTGGGCTGATATAAGTTTAAAATTAGACGAAATTATGCATTTGTAAATAACTTTCAAGCTGTTTCCATGTGTTCATCAAAATCAACAGATAAGAAATGGTTTTCGATCAGAGCAGAGGAACAATATATCTCTACTGTAATATAGTTAGATATAATTATATGTGCTCACATATCTCGTATATTGTATATTTTGTAACGAACCCGTGTGGTCCAGGCATTAATCTACTTTTCTTCTTTCTTTGGTTTGGGCCACCATCCGTCATAGTGACTATTATAGATGAGGTGATACGCTCTGTGGCGTGGGGGAGAGGGTTATATATACAGTGGCATATGAGTACTGTGTTTGTTTCAAAAAGTGGAGTCTTTCAAAATTCTGAAATAAGGTATTTTTTAATACTGTAGTCTGTACACTACTGTATTAATGGCATTGGTAAGCTTAAGGGCTATTGGATCTTGACTATTCAGTTGTATACGGGTATATGCAAAATATCTGAAGACGACTTTTAACTTAAGAATTCAAAATTATTAGCACATCATATGTCTAAAATAAGTAAAAGACACAATGGTGTTTGTCAAAAATAAATATATATTTCAATTTAATATTTAAGTTATTTAATAATTCAAATTCATGAAGTGTATGAAATTCTAAGACACCATATATATTTATGGTCTATAATATCAAAAAAATTATCTTATCATATCTTCAATCTATGCGTATGTAGCGTGACTAGAATTACGTCTATTGTACATATTTATAGATGGTTATTAATTGTAATCATTCATGTAATTAAGTAAAGATAAGTTTGTAATGTTTAATATACGATGACATGTTTACGTTTAGCAGTTGTAGCTAGCCGGCGATGTGACTGGATGAGTTTGTGAATTGTCGTATTGACCCGCGGTACAATACGTGTTACGATTATTCTAGGTTTTAGCGAGTTTGTATTTTATCTACGCGATGTCGAGTTTACCTATATTAACGGTCGTTAAGTGTGTATATTGTGCCATCTTGGCATCGTGAAATCTTGCAAACTTCAGACAGCTTTTCCGCTTCGACTATTGTGTTGCGGATGTCGCGGTTGGGAATCACATTTCGGTTTGGTTTATTTTGGCCAGCCAATCAGCGTGACGGAGTGCCCGACGCGAATTCGGGGGCATCGGGGGGCAGCAATCTTATGCCCCCGAGTCAGTTGCGCCCTGTAGTCGATGAGCGTAGTCGTGTTCTCGATCTCGGAACGATAACTTAGGGTCTACGTAACTCAGCCCTATCTGTCCCATGTAAATGGCTTTGGTGTATTAAGTGTGATGTCATAGTTAGGCTATTAAAGAAGCAGGGGTTTTCACCAGGCTTGTCTATTCGGTTTAATGTTACAATTAGCGAGCTGTCAAGGTCGTAGACTTGCGGTAGTTCCAGATAAGTGTGGTACTGCAATAGAGTAGTGGGAATAAGAAATAGTATTAATTTTATGTGGGATACTACTATAAAGAAAATAGTATTTATCTGGTAATGAAGTGAATTAATGTGGAATTATAACTATTGAAATGTATTCTACTGTAGCTATAATGTATTATTAAACTGTAGATATTGTAGCTCGTGTGTTATTTGTATCTCCTGGTTGTTTTATGGCCATGTGAAATAATATAACAAAACTGAAACTTGGATTTACTGAGTTTTGTCAATTCTGTCCTGAGTGGTTGAACTTAAATATTATGAGCTTGCTATAACGCAAAGGCTGTAATAGTGATACTTCGCTACTAAGAGGTTGTACCTGTGGAAACTTGGTTACCAAATGGTGAAGTTGTAATTCTCGCTACAGGGGTTTGAAGCCTTAGTTTTGCAAAAGGTTATGGGGAGCAGCTCGCCTACCAAGAGGGATATACTATTTAAGTAGACTCGAAAGCACGTTACATTGGTGGCAGCGGTTGGGAACATCCAGTATAGAAATAGTACTTATAGAAGCACTCAGTTGTCAGGTGACAGTATTATTGTAGTTTTGAAATCTCAGTATTAAGATGCCTAAAAATTTCAAAGAAACGTAGAGCGCAGAACAAGTTTGCTAGGGGAAGATAAGTGACACGGGGATAGGAATTTAGGCCAGGAAAACAAGTCAGAAAGGGGTAGTCAGAGATCAGTGGGAAAAGGTTTGGGGGAATTATAAAATGTTGAGTAGAAGGGTAAAAGAAAAGAGACAAAAACCTTAATAAGATATAGGGATGATGTGGTGATGAAGTAGAAGATATATCATAACCCAGAGACCAATCTGACATGGGAGAATACTGACGGGTTGGTGACATGGAATGTTTAAAAACCATCAGAAGGAATAGGAAAATGTTGTCAGAAATTAATGGATCAGACTGATAAGATGGAAGTACCTAAGACTCTACTCGTTATCAGACAGTGAGAGTGACTGTTATTATGACCATGTATGCCAGTGTAGAGAGGAAGTGACAAAGACCAGTTACTTAGGGGTTATCCTGAACGACACATATAGAAGTGTTCACCAATCAGAAAAGAGACATTAATAGACATGACCAGTCTAATAGAAAGTAGATCTTATATCACATGACCAGACCTGTAGAGACATTAATAGACCTGACGCAGTCTAACAGGGTGGTAAACCCGTCATATCAAACATGACAATAATGTAATCAAAGTTATCAAGGAGAGTTCACTGGACAGAGTCACCACAGAACTGACATGCTACGAATTTTTACTTCGGTGAGAGAAAATGACCAGTGTTATTGGAGATAAGGGGAGGGAGATATGGTGTCGTCCTAGAGATGATATAGAGGTTAAGCCCTTACCGATACATAAGCAACACCAATCAGGACAAAGTTTCGTAATCAAAACCTGACAGCTATGATGGAAACCAGCTGGACTGAGTAAATTTGACTCATTTTAATCTGGTGGGCTTTCGAATCAACCGTTGGACTCGAAGTAAAAGCTTTTAAAGCTGGCCTCTTGGCATGCAGGTACAGCAGCGAAAGTATATTAGGGGAGTCTGACGCTGAGGCAGTTGAGAAGTTTTGAAGCAACTTGGGTAACCAACACTTAACCGCCAAGTTTTGAACGCTAAGGAACAAGTGTGAGTGTATAGGGCACAGGAGAGTCAAAGGACGAGAAAAGTAACAAAGAATCTCTGTACCATTCAGCACAAAGATGTGAAAAAGATTTAGTTAAGGCTCGGTACCTAATGCACGCCACAGAGGTCGGGACAGTTTTAGGTTTATCGATACTTTAGAGATGCTTTAAAATGACCAAGATATGGAATGGGCTGTTTTGTCAGGGTAGCGCTTGAAACATAGATGAAGCACTGAACTTTAGCCCTTAAATTTGAGGCTTTCAAGACTGGCAGAAAGTAAAGGGAGAGGTGACCGCAGGTTTCAGAGACAGATAAACAAATGATGCTGATTGAGAACAGTGAGAATGACCCGATTGAAAACCTTGGTAAAGGAGAGTTGATGATTTAACAGAAACGGTCCAGAATCCTAATAAATAGCAATGTTAACAAATGTCAACAGACTAGGGACATATTAGCAGCAGAATGTAAAACGAGACGTGTCTGTTTTCAACTGTCAGAAACCTGGACATTTTGCAGCAGACTGCAAGGAGGCGTCTCAGCCAATCAAGATAGAAATTATAAGAGTCATAGGGTGCAGAACCATAGGCTCATAAAAGAAAGGTCAACGGTCAGAACTAAGGGGAACAAAGAACAAAGCCCGGGATTTAAACCACAGGAGGTTGAGACAGAGGGTCGTATGGGTGGGGGAGGCCTTCAGGCGCAACATTGTACTTAGTCGACTCTCATGGGCTATTATATTTGTCATTGCTATTAATTTAATAGATTTCACTTGATGAGCCCCGACTCTCATGGGGTATATATCAGTGTCTATTAATATTATATAATTATATTCCAACATTCATTTGTTTGATTTCTTTTGATTTCACCTGCCCAATCATGATTAATTCATAACATAGATAGTATTTAAATACATTTCTTGTAAGACACTGAATATCATGGGACATTAATGGCTATTTTTGGAAAAAAATTTTACTTGATACAGTGTATATTTGAATGGGGTTTCAGAAATACCCTTTAGATTTGCTCCAAACTGTCATCAGTTATTCAGATTATACATAGATGTTATATAGATATAAAAAATATTGTATTTACAGCGATATAGTTAATCATACTTACCGCGTACTAAAGGGTACATTAGGAACAATATTTGAAAGATTTCCTGTCAATAATCAATAACTTTGACAAGGTTTTGTGACGGATTTTTACAACCCCACTAGGGCTAATTGTAATAATGTTTGGTAATGTAGTTTCAAACTACTTTTTGAGTGAAAAACGATTTGTTTTGATGTCATAATGTTATTGTTTTAATTCTTCATGATAATAAATATATGTCACCTATGGTGGCCAATTCAATGTCTATTCTGTATTGAGTTATTTTTAAGTTGGAGGAACATAAAGATAACTTCAATCGTCATCTGAAATCACGAAGAAAAGTCACTGCTTAAGAAGGAAAGAAAACTGGATGAAATGTTTGATAGTGCTCAATCTCCAAAGAAACAAGTTTTACAAGATACTGGATATAATTTTTACGCTGCAAAAGCTAGTTCTTGTACAAAAAGAAGGTAAATGCAACTGGTGTATGAAAATTAAGCACCTGCTCCTAGGGAAAAAAATCTATCAACAGTGTGGTGAACATGGGAGAGAATGTATATGGTGTCATCGACCTCTCCAGAACGTTTCCATGATGACATAACTGATGTATGTCAGAGACGTGATTCATGGAAAACCGGCAATCAGCAGGGTGTTTGTATTTCTGCATGGGATGGCACGGCTCAAACATAGACAATAGAACTGAACCTAGGAAACCTTTGGGATGTGTCACAGTTTCGTATTACACTATTGTGGATTGTTCGGTTTGTTAAATTACCGTCCTTTTAACAGCCAGGGTCATGTAAGAACAGCCTCCCATGTATGCGGTGTTTAACGTGTGTGAAGTGCGAGGTGCGGGCTTTGGGAAGACACCAAGCGACACACCCCACCTGGTCAAATAATACTGGCAACGGGCGAACCAGTCATCCTACTCCCTGTTGTTCTCTCTCGGCTTCGAATTGGACACACATATTTTACACATTCCTATCTATTGAGGGGGGGGGGGGAGGATCCTCCTATGTGCATGTGATTCTCCTCTCACAGTGGAGCATGTTTTATTGCATTGTATTGATTTTAAACACATACAAGATAAGTACTATGATATCTCCGACATGTACACTCTGTTCCATGCCGTGAGACATAATCATATTTTCAATTATCTCAAAGAGATCGACATTTTAAACAAAATTTGAACGTTATCTCATCTCATGTTATATTCATATCAACGCAACACTCATCGTTTCGTCAACATTGTGCATGAGTTTTCTCATGTATTTTAGCCAAAGCTATTTTATCCTATGTAACTCTTTTTATTAAATCAACAGTTTTGTATTAACTTGTCTTTTTCATGTCCTGATCTTTTAGATACAGTCCTTGTTTATATCCTAATACTAATGCCTGCCTTGCAATTTGGCCCTATATGACCTTAGTTGTCAATGGCCGTAAAACTCAAACAAACAAACAATACTCCGTTTGCTGTCGCTAAGCAGGAGCAAAAACTACCACTATTAAAGACTTTGATGTATCTCGGCCAGGGGACTGAACCCAGAAGTAGGGGTCTTTTACAGGTCTGATACAGTGGCCATATTTGAGACTATCGATCTTGAACCGGTTCAGTTATGTATTTCGGATGCATGGTGATCAAAAGAATTTGAGAAGTATCCAGTTAATTGGTGACAGCGACTGTTTGAAAATTGTTGCTCGTGGACTGATGGTGCTGGACAGAGACGGGAGTGAAACTTCCGTACGTATACACAATCATCGACACTAGAGACCATCAACCATAACTAAAACTAAAAATTACATTAAGGCATACTGTATTCAACCTAATAAGTACCCATGTTTCTATAGACACCTTCCATAACATGGTACATATATATAATTTCATAGTATGATTTATGAAATCATTTGAGAATTAGACTATTTTTACTTTCAAATGATGAAAAATTATTTTTTATTTGCATATTAATATGAATCATAATTTTAATTCGTTTGATTCAGACTACTGCTATGTATAGTTCAACTCACATCTTCTCTACTAGACTAACACATCTACATCTAGACTCCAATCTGATTAAAATACAGATCCTTATACCCACTCCGTTCAATAGAGATCCTCATATCAAACGTAGTGATAATAGATGCCGACACGATTTGTACTCTTCCTCTTCCAGAAGAGCTCTTCTGTTTCCGGAAGAACTTCTGACTCTTCCGCGCCAAACATAGAAGAGCCAGAAGAAAACATGGCGGACACGGTATATCGATGTGCCGATTGCAATGTTCACTTTTATACAATTGAGGCTTTTGACCAACATGATTGCGCAGGTGAGTGCTTATAAAACAAATAAACTATCAGTGACTATTTTGAAGAAGATTTGGGCTGAAATAAGTTTAAATTAGACCGAATTATGCATTGTAAATACTTTTCAAGCTGTTTCCACGTGTTCATCAAATCTGCAGATAAGAAATGCATTTTCGATCAGACCAGAGACAATATATCTCTACTGTAATCTGTTAGATATAATATATGTGCTACCCATATCTCGTATATTATATCATTTGTAACGAACCCGTGTGGTCCAAGCATTAATCTACTTTTCTTCTTCTTTGGTTTGTTACCATCCGTCAATAGTGACGATTATAGGTGAGGTGATACGGCTCAGTGGCGTGGGGGAGGGGGTTATATACAGTACAGTGCATTTTTGTTCTTCTTCTGGTGCTGTGAGCATGATGTACATGTGCTGTCTTTCAAAATTCTGAAATAGGTATTTTTAATACTGTAGTCTGTACACTACTGTATTATGTCCATTGGTAAGCTTAGTTAATAGTAGTTGACCACTGCAAAATGCGTTTACGTATAATGTTAGTATTCTGAGTTTAACAAATTATTAGAGGTAAGATATAGAAATTAAATGACTTTAATAAAATATTACTATTAGCTTATTTGAAATATGGACTTACCAGTATCTGGATGTACCATAAATTTTCAGTAATTGTCTCTGAATAACCTGTGTTTTTATTTCTTATTTCAGGACAAGACAGCACATCATGCTCACAGTCACAGCATGCAGAAAAGGCTGCCGTCCCTGCCCCCACCCCTATTACCACTGGCATATCATCAGTTTGGGACATACCAAAAACGAAAGATTTGCTCCTAAAGTACCTTGATAGGAAAGAGGATTTTAATAATCCGGTAATAAAGAAAAAGAAAATTTGGGAAGATATAACCAACTACCTAAATGTTACTACAAAATCTAACTTTGTTAGTACCCAGGTAGAAGGGCGATGGAAAACGACCCTAGCAAGTTATCGGAGGTGGAAGGACAACCAAAAGAAGACTGGAGAAGCGAAGAAGTCATATGAATACGAGAAAGAAATGTATGAAATTCTAGGCGATCGCCATTCTACAGATCCTTCTTATGTGTATTCTTCAATGCCTGCCGCCGCTTCATCCTCTAGTTCAAGTTATACCATTGGATCAGATAGTGAGTCTGAGGAACCTAATTCTGATGTTTGTTTGTTTGTTTGTTTGAGTTTTACGGCCCATCGACAACTAAGGTCATCCGGGTTCCGTGCTTCGAAAAATGGCGATACTTCCGCGTTCCGAATCAAGGAAAAAAAATGGTGATTACTTCCGGTTTCGGTATTGAAAAGAACAATGGTTGGAATCTTCCTGATTAGCAATGCACTTTCCGGTTCTGTATAGTAACCTCAGTGCAGACTCTATTAAATGATCATGACATTATGATTCTTTGTGCTCATTCATGTGTAAATAATATAAAGATTTGATCTACTTCAGAGTTATGTGGTCAGTGGCGTAAGCCATTCTTTGTTAAAACAAAGTTCCATGTATGAACTTGTTGAAACCTTGCTTATGTCTAACTTAACCTCATGTACGCAATGACCTCGATTGGTGTTGTATAAACACTAAACATACCTTTTGGTAAATATTGATAGTATTGCTGTTGTATAATAAAACACTAAAAAAATAGATATCAGACATTTTTTTTATTGATAATATATATTTATACAGAACATCATGTATATAATAAACTGTAAACGATCATTTAAATATTTCGTTACAGGGTTGTATTAACAAAGTAAAACTCATGCACTGATTCGATCTTGCTCTATTCTGTAATGTCCAAATGCTCTTGTGTTAACACCATTTCAGAGAACAAATCTCTTGTCATCGAAAGCACAAAGACCTATTTTGTTGATATTATATACATAAAGCTGATGCTTATCCCCGCTGCCGAATGGATGACATACCCAAAACCAAAAAATGATACGAATATATATATATATAATTCCAAACAGACACTCTTTATACATTTCGCGACGAAGATCGCGTTTTATGGTAGCTTTCTTTATACCCTTAGCCACCTGTTTCTCTCGAAATCTATCGACTCTATCTGTCGCATATTTGTAACTATTCATCTTCGATCTAAGTCCCACGAATTGAAAGAAAACATTTCCACCGCATTCGTCTTTAAAGTAGCCTGGAATTTTTTTATGAGATTCGTCAAAATGAGGGCTTTCGAGTGGATAATTGGATAAATCAAATCTATGTCTGTCACAATACATGTCTGCATACACGTCGTCACAAGTCACGTGGTACAACAGCGAGTCTGTGTCAGTCATCAAGAGGGTCATGTCGCTACCATATGTCTGCTTCCAACGTTAGCCTTATAAACTCGTACATGATGACTTTAGACAGGTCCAGGATCGCCCGCCCACGTAACGGGTGTTAATCAGTGACTGTCCGAGACGCTAGCTCGTCGATATTGTCCTGAAAGAGCTCACACAATCCCAAATCCAATGATCCGTATGTTATTCTAGTAACCGGGATGTTAGCTTGTGCAATTTGTTTGATATCATATTAAACGCCACCGCGGATGCCTTGGCCTCCGAAGAATAGGTATGTTTGTTTGTTGTTTGTTTGAGTTTTTACGGCCCTCGACAAACTAAAGGTCTTTGGGCCAAACTTCAAGTATGCATTTATCGAGATCAAAAGTTCAGGGTAAGCACACAAAAGCAAGTAAGAGGACTAAAAACACAGATTGTAAACGGTTTATGATAAAAAGAAGGTTTGCATGGGATAATATAAATTTCGGCTAAAACACAGGAGAGAAACTCATGCACAAATGTTGAATGAAACGATGAAATGTTGACGTTGATACGATGATATTATGATAGAGAAAAGTTCATATTTTCTTAAAAATAACCGAACTCTCTTTGAGATAATTAAAAAATACGATCTATGTCTCACGGGCATGAAAAAAGTGTACATTTGTCGTGAGACATCGTAAGTGCTTTATCACCTCAGTTGTGCTTAAAATCAATACAGTGCACATAAAAATGCCTACCACTTGTGAGAGGAGTAATCGCATGCATCGGCATGTAGGCAGGATCCTCCCCTCTCAATAGATAGGATATTGTAAAATATGTGTGTCCACGTTCTGGAGCCGCAGAGAGAACAACTTCCTCTCTGCCGGTCTCTCACTGGCGACAGTTTAGGATTAAGTGTATGTTGTAATTGTTATAAACAGTCTATTGTTGTGTTTTCGGTAGAACACCTTTTGTTGCCAATGGTGTTTGATGGCTGGACCTGATGAAGGTTTGATGTCGGTGTATGGTAGTTTCAAATTCTGTTTGTGCTAGGCGAAGAGCAGTCTTAGCTGCTTATCAGGCCTTGTCATTCCCTTTATACCATCATGACTTGGAATCCAGAGGCTCAAGTAATTTGAGTTTAGAAGATAATCGAAAATGTTCGGATTAAAAGATTTGGATTAGAGTATTTCTAGGGCTTCTTGATTTTCAAGCCTGAAGAACCGAAAGAGAGTCTGAACAGATGATTGCCTTTTCAATGGTCAGGTGGTTTCTTCGATGTGTTTCAAGGGCACAGACCGATAGCACAAGCTTCCGCAGAGCAAAATGGATTGCCAAATTACGGAAGTCGGAATGAGGAAACAGTGATTAGATGCACAGATGCTGCCGCAACTTTATCAACCATCTTTTTGATCCGTCAGTGTAGATCTTACCCATGGATCAGCGGAAAGCCCTAATGCACTCCCTAAAGGAGGATTTGTGTTCTTCGGGTAATGCACTGGATTTGCCCTCTCCATGCCAATAGAGATAAATTTGATATCAGGTTGTTTGAATGAGCCGATGGTGGTACATCCGATATGGATGTACTCGTCAATGGTGTCGAAATTTATATTAAGTTCCTGCAAAAAACTTTTGAATTCTGATGGCCAAATGTTGGTATGATAGTCTTTGATTTGAAATATATCCTGGTGTTTGTGGTTAAATACAAGTTACAATGGCAGTGGGTTTTGGGTGGATTTCAGATTGCCGGCAGCATAACTGGTAAAGGATAATTTCTTTTCGTCGATCGTCTAAAGAATGGCCTCATTAGCTTTCCACACTGGAGACTCTTCACAGGTGTTTGTTCGAAAGCTCCAAGGCCAGACCGCAGTCCCTGATTTCTGGATAGGGTCAAGCATCTTGTAGATAGGAGCTGCCGAGCCGATCCAATAGACCCAATCGAAGCGAAGTCAAGCTTTTGATCTAATAAAGTGCCAGTCGAGAAGATACGTAGAAGCAATTTTCCACTGGTCTGCACCCCAATCAGAATGGGAAAGAACACGTAGAATGTTCAGCGCCTCGTCAGCAGCTGATTCCATATTCAGATGTTTGATATGGTAGTGGCAACACAGACGTTCACCTGTCAAATGCAATTTAGTCCAAGAAATTTTAGTTTGTTCAACTACTGGAATTTTAATTCCATTTGCAGTTGTTGAGCGTCTGGATCATTGTGATGGTTTTCGTTTTTGACAGAAGTGCATGCAGACAGTTTTTTGATTTGAAATATGCTAAAGCCATTTTTCGTCAGCCCAACTTTTGTAATTTGCTTAACATTGGTTTGGTAGTTGCGTTTCTATAGTGTGCATGTTTTTTGATCTGTAACAGATCAAGAAATCATTCCACCAAATAGAGACCCTTCTCGTAGATTGGCCAGACATTTGGTTATGCTGTTAATTTTTAATCCAAAAGTGTGGACAGACAGATACCACCCTGAGGGAAACGCCCATCTCCTGTGTTTCTCTGCTTTCTGAATAAGTTGAACCCGTTCGAACTTTGAAATGCCTGTCAGAAATATAAAATTTGAATATAAACTTTGGCCAAATTTACCTGAGATAATGTATACGATATTCATGGA
Source organism: Argopecten irradians irradians (assembly GCA_004382745.1). Classification (NCBI taxonomy): domain Eukaryota; kingdom Metazoa; phylum Mollusca; class Bivalvia; order Pectinida; family Pectinidae; genus Argopecten; species Argopecten irradians. The sequence goes on along the minus strand of SAYR01012862.1, from coordinate 116,863 downwards.
AGATCGTTCATGATTCCATATTGCCAAGTTGTGTCGTATGCCTTTTCAAGGTTCAAAGAATTACGGCCACAAGATGTTCTTTTCTTTGGCAAATGCTTCTCGTATAAAGTTTCTAGTCTTAACTAAGTGGTCTACCGTTCTACCCTGCGGTTTTCTAAAGCCGCTTTCAAAGACCTTAAAATATTTGATTCCCAGGGAACCAAACTAATCTAGTTTATTTATCCCATACGGTTCTAGAGTTTACCCAAATACAACTCGTCAAATGAAATAGGACCGATAGTTATTGCATCAGGTAGCATCCTTTCCCCGGGCTTCCCCGGAAGGATTATTAGTAGTAGCATTCCTTCCCAAAAGACTCTGGGAATTTTGCCAGCAAGAGTTAAACTTGATTAAATATAGTTAAAAGACATTTTAGTGAAGAGTCTGGTAATTGTATTTTAAAAAATCTTATATATGGAATTTCGTCTTGGTCCAGCTGCGAGTCCTTTGATTTCTTCAAGGGACTCGAGCAATTCTGGTATCTCGAAAGGCCTATGTGTAACTTCATATTGGAGGATTTAAAATTTAAGACGTCTCTTTTCCTTTTCTTTTTAAATTTGAAATTTTTGGAATGATTTTTTGACGGATGAATTTTTTAGCAAAAATTTTTGGCAAAGGCGTCAGCTATTTCGGATTTTTTGAAGAAAATATTTTATTTTTTGTTAATGAGGTGGGAGGATGGTGAGCTTTCTATTCCCACTGATCTTTACCAATCATTTCCCAAACCTTCTCTCGAAAGATGTATTAGGAATTAATTTTTTGAGACGTTACTCTTACCAAGTACTTTTCTTGTCGGATTTGATAGAACCTTTCGAGCTTTTGCTCTCCAAATTTAAAATTGTTATAGTTGACGGTTGGCGAAGCCAAGTACCGCCTCAGAGCGGAATTTCTACCAGATCTATTGATAAATGAATCATTTGAGAGACGATACTTGTTAGGTTTTTTGCCATGGATTTTGGTAATGGTTTTTGTACGATAGAAGTGAGCGCATCTCTTTGAAAATTTTAATTGCGGCGTCATCGAGGTTCAAAAAAAATTATCCTCAATGAGCTCCTCTTGCGCCAAAATTTAAATATGAACCCAGTCCCGGACAAACCTTTATGCTAATTCCAACAGGGAATAGCTCCACCAAGTTTTGGTGACCCTATGTTTTTAATATAATTGGAAAGTGATCGCTCCCACAGAGATCACCGTTTGACCATCCAATCATAATCCAGAAGAATTGATGGATGGCACAACGATAAATCAATGTGGGTTAAGCGAGCCAGAGGCAGGGTGTAAATATGTTGGGGCATTGGTGTTATAAGACATAAGCTGTTTATTATTAAACTCTTCGATACTCTACCTCTATCTCAGTGCCTGGGGAGCCCCAGAGGCTATTATGACCGTTAAAGTCACCCATGATAATATATGGCACTTGCGTAGTTGTGAATACGATGTTACTCAGTCATCACAAACTAAATGGAGTATTCGGAGGTAAATTATATAGAACAGACTGTTAGTTTTTCGGGAAAGAGTTGCGCTTACGCAAACAGCTCTGTAGGTGGTATCTGAAGCTGATGTGTTCTGTGTGGGAACGTTTTTATGCACCGCCACCGCCACACCACCTGATGGGCGGCCACCTGTTGTTGGAGTTTTGGTGTGTATTAGGTGTTAAATTGTCTGAGATATGGTGTCTTTCATCATTATTTCTTGAAGGCAGAATATGGATGGGTGTTTGTTTATAAGATGTTTTAATTCTTCTTATGTTCGCTTTAAATCCGCGTATGTTCCATTGTATGATAGTGTTCTGTCTCTATATGGATCCCTGAGTATAGTTTTGTCGGACCGACAGGACTACTTGAAAGTAGGTTGTTTGGTGGCAATAAATGTGTTGTCACCAAACTCGCTGTCGTCCGATAGAACAGCATAGATGTTCCGTCCAAGGATAAGGTCATCTGATCCCTTAACTGGGTTTGTTGTTTAGTGCAGGGAGCCTCGCCAGCTTTACCTTGGTGGTTTTGGTCTGGCGTTGCTCCTGCGGGTGGTGTATTTGCTGGACGCTTGCTTTCTCCGGGAGTTTTTTACGTCAATAGACGTGTAGATTAGCACGTCTATGACGAGGCGGCGGTAACTTTTTTTCTAATGTTCGGTGTTTGATTTGGTGTTGTGTAAGTTCCTGGAGACGCCGGTGGGATCGGCGTTTTAGCTCCGGTGGCCCTACAGGTGGATTTTTGTTGTTTGTTGTGGTTGTGTTGTGGCTTAGATGGACCGACTTGAACCTGTTCGGTCCCCAATGATTATTTACAGGTCCTTTAGCATCAGCCATATCTGGGGACATCATTGTCCCAGTTAGGCTTGTCAACCAAGCCTGGACCGACGCATGTTTGACGGTGACACTGTCAACAGGCGTCTTTTGCGCGAGGTGTATTGAGCATAGGTTGCCACCATTCAGGTACTGAACGCTCGACTATCCTCGAGCCTTCGGGGAAAGAGACACCTTGGGTATATTTGACCCGTTAATATCTCCCTCTCCCGAGTCCAGGCAGGACAGGTGTCGAGCAGACGCAGCATGGTCACCCCCGCAATTGACGCAGTGACGGTTGACAATGTCACATTCGTCTTTTTCATCGTGACCCTCACGGCCACAGTACTGACATACCATTTTCCTTCTACAATTGCTCTCATGAGGCCGTACTCTGGCAGTTACGGCACACTCAATGGATTAGGGAATGTAGACAGTAAACAGCATAACGCTGGTAAACCAACAGTTACGCTCTGTGGTAATTGGTTTGCGAATGTTAAGATGAAAGTGCATGTGTTGGACCAAGTTCCCACTCTTTCTGGTCATTGATTCTCTTCACGTAACGTGACCGGAATGCACTCCTCTTGGAAGTATGACAGTATGTCGGCCTCATGTCATTGCGCAAGGCTGGGCACCTGATTACCCCTTGCTGCAATTTAAATGATGAGTGTGCGTTTTACACACACATAGAGGCCGGCAAAACTGGTTGGGTTCCAAGGAGGTTCTCCGCTTGTTGCTTGCGGAAAACCTCTATTAGGAGATCACCCGATCCCAAAGGCTTAACAGATTTGACATCGCCGGCAATGCCTTTGATGCCCTTTCGCAATATTAAGGGTGATAAACCTGCAGTGGTCTTGCCGCTCTGTGTAGAGGACATGACCAGAAAACTGTGGGAATGTGTTTGTACCGCTTTTTGTTTGTGATTTGTGGTTGATTTCCTTTTGGGGAGATTTTGGATGTAGTTCATTTTGTTTGTTTTTGGAAGCCATCTTTAAGAGTTTATACAATTCGCTAGCTGTGCCCCCACCCACCTCGGAGCCCAACAGGGGGACACTCATGATGACATGGATATCCAGTGTCAAAGTGGCCAGGGTTACACAGATAGTATACTCGGAAGGATATTTTCGAACGAACATAATTCAAATCAAGCTTGCGACAGCACGCTCGCAAGATTGTACACCCACAAGCCCGAATCAGAATCAGGACAATCCAAATTAAACTCAACGATTGACCCTAAAAGCCACCGCCTTTCTTGGAAATCT
>SAYR01012862.1:80546-113253 GCA_004382745.1 Argopecten irradians irradians | reverse complement strand
TTTAGGGCCAAACTACAAGTCATGCATTAATTATCAGGATAAAAGTTAAGGTAGAAAAAGCAAGTAGGACTAAAACACAGATTGTAAACGTTAATTTGATAAAAAAAAGGTTTGCATGGGATAAAATAAATTTGGCTAAAACACATGAGAAAACTCATGCACAATGTTGATGAAACGATGAAATGTTGAGTTGTGACGATGTATGATGAGGAAAACGTTGCATATTTTGCTTAAAATACCGATCTCTTTGAGATAATAACAAAATACGATTATGTCTCACGGCATGAAACAAAGTGTACATGTCGGAAGACATACGTAGTATTGATCTCGTAGTGCTTAAAAAATCATTACAGTGCACTAAGATATGCTTCCACTGTGAGAGGAGATCAATGCATGCACATTATGTAGGAGGATCCTCCCCTATCAATAGATAGGAATGTGTTAAATATGTGTGTCCAATTCGGATCCGAGAGAGAACAACTTACCTCTCTGCGGTCTCTCCGACTGGACAGTTTAGGATTAAGTGTAGGAATTTGATTTATAACAGTTATTGTTTGTTTCGGTAGACCACCTTTGTTGCCAATGCGTGTTGATGGCTGACTGAATTGAAGGTTTGATGTCGGATGTATGGTAGTTTCAAATCTGTTTGTGCTAGGCGAAGAGCAGTCTTAGCCGCTTATCAGCCTGTTCATTCCCCTTATACCACATGACTGAGAACTCAGAGATAAGTAATTTGAGTTTTAGAAGATAATCGAAATGTTCGATTAAAAGTTTCTGGTATTAAGATAATTCCTGTAGGCACTCTTTATTTTCAAAGCCTGAAGAACCGAAAGAGAGTCTGAACAAGAATGATTGCTTTTTTCAATGCGGTGTTTCTTCGATATGGTACAAGAGCCAGACCGATAGCAAAGATTCCGCAGAAAAATGGAGGCAACATCTGGAAGTCGGGATAGAGGACAGTGATTAGATGCTACAGCATTGCTGCCGCAACTTTTATCAACCATCTTTTTGAATCCGTCCAGTTGTAGATCTTAACATTGATCAGGAAAGCCTGATGCATCCCCGAAAGTAGGATTTATGTTCTTCGGTAATGGCACTGGACTTAGCCCTCTACATGCAAAGATAAATTGATATCAGGTGTTTGAATGAGCCATGGTGGTAACATCCGATATACGGTGTACTCGTCAATGGCGTCGAAATTTGAAATTATTCTGATTGCTAAATGTTGGTATGAGCTTTTGATTTTGTCGAAATATTGTCCGGTGTTGTAATGGATATATATCATATATCGAATGCAGTTGTTTTGGTATTGGATTTCAGTGGGCAGCATACTGGTAAGGATAATTTCTTTCGTCGATCGTCTAAGATATAGCCTCAGAGCGGAAATTTCTACCAGATCTATTGATAAATGAATCATTTGAGAGACGAAACTTTTTAGGTTTTGCCAGGATTTGGTAATGGTTTTTGTAGCGATAGAAGTGATGCTTCTTGAAAATTTTAATGGGGTCATCGAGGTTCAAAAATTTATCCTCATGAGCTCCTTCGCCGCACAAAATTAAATATGAACCCAGTCCCGCACCCTATGTAACCAACGAGGGAATAGCTCCACAAGTTTTGGTGACCCTATGTTTTTAAGTATAATTGGAAAGTGATCGCTCCCACAGAGATCACCGTTTGACCATCCAATCATAATCCAGAAGAATTGATGGATGGCACAACGATAACATATGTGGGTAAGCGAGCCAGAGGCGGGTGAAAAATGTTGGGGCATTGGTGTTTAAAGACATAAGCGTTTTATTATAAAAATCTTCGATACGCTCTACCTCTATCTCAGTGCCTGGGGAGCCCCAGAGGCTATTATGACCGTTAAAGTCACCCATGATAATATAGGCACTAGCGTAGTTGTATATACGATGTTTACTCAGTCATCACAAACTAAATGGAGTATTCGGAGGTAAATTATATAGAACAGACTGTTAGTTTTTCGGTGAAAGAGTTGCGCTTATAGCCAACAGCATTGCTACTGGTCGTATTATACTAGCTGAACGTGTTCTGTGGGGAACGTTTTTATGCACCGCCACCGCCACACCACCTGATGGGCGGCCCACCTGTGTTGGAGTTTTGGTGTTATTATATAGTGTAAATGTCTGAGATTGTGGTGTCTACTAATAATTATCTTCTTGAAGGCAGAAATGGATGGTGTTTTGTTTATAAGATTTTTTAATAATTCTTATGTTCGCTTTAAATCCGCGTATGTTCCATTGTATGATAGTGTTTGTTCTCTATATTAATCTGAGTATAGTCTTGTCGGACCGACAGGACTACTTGAAAGCTATGTGGTGGCAATAAATGTGTTTGTCACCAAACTCGCTGTCGTCCGATAGAACAGCATAGATGTTCCGTCCAAGGATAGGTCATCTGATCCCTTACCTGGGTTTGTTGTTTAGTGCAGGGAGCCCTCGCCAGCGCTTTACCTTGGTGGTTTTGGTCTGGCGTTGCTCCTGCGGTTCGTGTATTTGCTGGACGCTTGCTTTATCCGGGAGTTTTTTAACGTCAATAGACGTGTAGATTAGCACGTCTATGACGAGGCGGCTGGTAACTATATGTTCGGGTGTTTGATTTGGTGTTGTGTAATTCCTGGAGACGCCGGTGGGATCGGCGTTTTAGCTCCAGGTGGCCCAGCAGGTGGATTTTTGTTGTGTTTTGTGTTGTGGCTTAGATGAGACCGACTTGAACCTGTTCGGTCCCCAATGATTACTTACAGGTCCTTTAGCATCAGCTCATATCTGGACATCATTGTCCCAGTTAGGCTTGTCAACCAAGCCTGGAGCCCGACGCATGTTTGACGGTGACACTGTCAACAGGCGTTTCTGCGCGGGTTATCGAGCATAGGTTGGCCACATTCAGGTCCTGAACGCTCGACTATCCTCGAGCCTTCGGGGAAAGAGACACCTTGGGTATATTTGACCCGTAATATCTCCCTCTCCCGAGTTCCAGGCAGGACAGGGTCGAGCAGACGCAGCATGGTCACCCCCGCAATTGACGCAGTGACGGTTGACAATGTCACATTCGTCTTTTTCGTCGTGACCTCCACGGCCACAGTACTGACATACCATTTTCCTGTCTACAATTGCTCTCATGATGCCGTACTCTGGCAGTTACGGCACACTCAATGGATTAGGGGATGTAGACAGTGACATTGTAACGTTGGTAACCAACAGTTACGCTCTGTGGTAATTGGGTATGCGAATGTTAAATTAAAAGTTTGCTGTGTTGGAACCAAGCTCCCACTTTATCTCTGTCATTGATTGCGTTAACATGAGAAACACGGAAATGTTCTCCTCTTGAGATGTACAGTATGTCTCACTTCATGTCATTGCGCAAGGCTGGGCACCTGATTACCCCCATTTGCATGCACCACGTTCAATGGAATGAACAGTTGTGGTCTTCCCAAACCAAAACAACACCATTGAATGGCCGGCAGAACACACTGTCTGGTTTAACCAACAAATCTACGAACCAAGGGCTCGGCATGACCAGCCGATTGATAATACAGGGCCCATATTACCTCTCGTCTAACCGGAGTCTGAAGCCAAAGTAGTGTGTAGCAGTAAAAAAAGGAAGAAAAAAGAGCAAAACCTATTCAACCACCAGGACCTTCTTCCCCCGGATACGAGATGCAACCCACGGCAAACAGGTTGGCTCAAATTGGAGCTACTGTGAAAGCCTTCAGCTACACTGATATCACGCGGACGCACATCACACCCCCAAAAGTGGTGTGCATCCGCAAGAGACCAGTGCACCCAGTCTCGGGACGTGGACCCAGCTTTCATGGAGACCGAATAGGTATGTGTTAGGATCTTTAATCAACTCGAGTTGAACTCCAGTCATGCGTAATGCCGAACTCCACGCGAGACAGGGTGCGGTGAAGAAATGCGCTGCATCTAATCCGTAGTAGTCTAGACACATTGTTCTGAAACTTTCAAACACGTCTGCGAGGAGTAGGATGTCGGTTTTTAAGTATAGATCGTGATATTGACCAAGGTTGTTGATTTTCATCTCATTCCAGACTTTTAGCGCGTGCGCGTAATCGTCCTCAGATATGTCACACTTGCTCAGACTGCTGTAGAAGGATTCTCTTGGTGTAAGTCGAGTCTCATCGAACCTTTCTTCGCAGTCTATGCATTCGTAAGGATACACACCCTTACGAAGCAACAGTTTCGTTTCAGAGACGGAAAATTCGTTGGAAACGTGCTAAAAATTGGAAAGACTTGGAAAGATTGCAAGATTTTCCACCAAGGTTTCCAGACTCTGAGACATGAATTGAAAAGAGTCGATGAATCGTAAAGGACATAGAGAAAACGAAATGTACTTATCTGTGTTATTCGGCATGCATTGGATGTCTTCGTCCTGAAACAGACCAACGCTCTGGCAGATCAGATGACTGTCATACCCGCGCAAATTGTGAAATACACACGGAACGTACGACGGGTATTTATAGTTCAGATTGCAGGATTCGTGGGCTGCACCGCGGTATAATCCCGTGATGTGGCAATGATCACGCACCTTTTTGCATTCTTGAGAAAAGCGCTTCCCGCATATGTGGCACCGAGAACTGGTTTTGAAAGCGTGCTCGTCTTCTTTACGCATCGGTTCAACACAACTTTAGATTTCTTTTATTTCTTCCGCTTCCTGTAATAAGTATTCTAGAAACGTTTTGGTGACGTCATTACCTCCGTAAATCACGGTAGGTTTTGTGTATTTATCGTCTATACAGACGACCTGATACCCGAATCCGCAAGGTTCGAATTGTGCAGTCTGCGTGGTACTCGATCTGTCTGGATCATTTTCGCATGAATCCATGGGTCGTACAAACGCCTCGAAATCGCAAAGCATGACGAATGGCGCCTTTAACTGCTTCCGGAAGTCTTCAAAATTCAACAAGTCGTTATTCACGTCAGGAAATTCCACGCACTGAGGATCGTATCGATAACACATTTCTACGTGTTTATCCAACAAATCACGCCGCGTAAAACCCTGGAGGAAGTATTGACAGAAATATGTTCTGTTTCTGCATTTCTTTGTTCTCGACAAGAACGCGTCCAGGTCGCGAATCAGACTGTAATGGGATTGTTCATCCTCTCGTAAATATAGAAGATTCACGTGGTGTTGCGTTTCGCGCATCTGCGTCACGTGCATGGGAAATATATCCTTACCTTCGCACCCGAATACGTTCACGCTAATCTGATTTTGTTTTTCAAATTCGAAATGGAGAGATTTTATGTATCAAAATATCTTAGCAAATGTGACGAAAATGTGAAAATAACAGGGAAATTTACCTCGTCATATCGTCAAAATGAAGGAGAATGCAGAATAAATGTACAAGTTCAATTATATGAGCGAAAGCTCGTGCTTGGTGACTTTGTATATGCAAAATCCGCCGAAGTGAAAAAGGCAGACAAAGTCATGGTGGAAATGGACTGTATTAGAAGGGAAATAGAGGTGGTATCAGAATGTAAAAAGTTTGTTTTACACGTAATTATCATGTATACAAAAAACAGACAAAAAATGAAAGTGGATACATGGGTTGAGAGACAAACCATTTGCCTGGACCCTACAGACGAATGGGAGGAGTACGATGTCATTTGTCACACGGAGAGGAAATGGACAATTGTCTAAATGTAAGTAACGTTATTGATAATACCTAATGGTCATTCAAATTAACCTATACACCGGATGTAGCTACTAGATAACCAAAGGCTGAACTGAGGTGCTACCGGATGTAGCTACTAGACAATCAAACAGCAATCTAACCATTGTAGATCAGTGTCGAAAGGTACGCTAGGAATTTGATACATGCGTCTAGATGTCTGAACGCGTATAAAAATAGAAACTCCCATTGTGGATCGTGTTGAAAGGTACGCTAGGAATTTGTTACAGGCGTCTACATGTCTGGACGCGTATAAAAATAGAAAAATCCATTGTGGATCGTGTCGAAAGGCACGCTAGGAATTTGTTACAGGCTCTACATGTCTGAACGCGTATAAAAATATAAACTTTCATTGTGAATCGTGTCGAAAGGTACGCTAGGAATTTTTCAAGAAGGTACAAGAGTTCTAATAATTCTCCCGTATAGGCGTGGTTGTGGATTTAGGTAATGTATTAAAATAGACGGGTATTAAATACATGTTGAGGTTTGGTTCACATCTGATTGGTTGTTTAGTACCTCTCACTGAGCAATTAGCCAGTTCTCAATTTTTTCATTGGTTGTGCATATTGTATATAGTGTGCGGTAAGTCTCATAGGACATGATTATACTTCTTTTACGTCTTCCTCTAAACATTAGTTATGGATCAACATTCAGTATATGGTACCGTTAAGACCGTCGAATTCCAGAGGAGGGATGGATAGACTGATAGGAGATTGAACTTACAGCTCAATCCGCAACTAAATGTGTCTGCAAGTTTATTTAGAGCGAACGGTGTCATATACATACATCTAACCAGATCCAGCAACAACAGAAAATATTACGTATTTCTCAAATGGCAAGAGTTCCTACAGTTATGTGATCTGAAAACAGCACTCGCAGATGAATTGAGCTTCTTGGTGAGTTGCTATAGATTACTGCAAACATTTAGGAGTTTATTGTCTATCAATATGCATAAAATTTATATGATACTAGTATTGGAGAATATACTAAATGTTTTTTATTTTGTTTTCCTGTCTTTTCAGAGTGTTGATCAACAACAACCTCAGCAGCAGCAGGAATAGAATAAAATCTAGTATTTTTTCATCATGGAGAATAGGACAGCTGAACATTTGCGAGCACGGATAGAGGAAAGATCATTTTGTGTACTGACTAAAAATTTAATGTGTTTAGCTTACGCAAAACACACAAAAACAATCATCGATGCTAGTTTTGTTTGTGCTGGGTGCGAAGAAGACCAAGGGAATCAGCTAGGACATGAGTGCGTGATGTTAACAGCAAGTGACAAAGTGGATAGGTATTTTGAAAGAGCATTACGAGATGTGTCGCATGTTGAAGCCGAACAAACATTGCGCGAATTACTGATAGGATCGTGTGTGCCATCCTCACTTCTACATTTATTTTCGGATGATATCAATTTTAGAGACGAATCCTACATGAAAAATGTGATGCAAGAAAAGATAAGGAAGTATACACACAAACTCGCTAACACTAATTTACTTTAATGTGCTAATGTTATAGATGAAGCTGTAGGAATTTTATCTTATGATAGAGTATTTATTTTCCATCCATTTTCGGTATGTATTGTTTACTTTTTGTTTTGTCTTGTAAAATTAATCAATGAATTATATAGATATAAGGATATGCATTGGATGTGTAATTTGTTTTTCTCCTTAAAATACTACTTAGTTTTATTAAATTAAATAATTAGTTTAAATACTTAGTTTAATTATGAGTAAAAGCAATGTAATGTATTGTAATTTTCTCTGTTGTGAATCCTACTAGATTTTTCTTCATGTTATTTTTATAACTTAGATAAAAAAGCGATGTGATGTAGAACGAAACGAGACAGTTCAATTACCTGAATGACTGTAATGTTATATATATATATATAACGATATAAATATTATAGTTTATATAACGATATAAATATTATAGTTTATATAAATTAAATGTATATACAGACTTTAGCACGAGATTATTAGAAAACAAACAAAAATTCAATATTTCGATATTTAAATGAGAACAGAAAACATTCTTTATTTAAATTATTAAATTCTAACAATGATCAAACTGCAACAGATTTGAATAGGTAACGAAAAAATGACAGAAAGGAAATAGAAATGTATCAGTATTTGAATATTTGTTGTTATTAAAAAAGAAAAAAAGAAAGATTTGCATGGTAATTCTTTGTTTTCTTGTTTTTCTTGTCTTCACATTCTCCATCGGAATAATGAATAAAACTTGTATATGTATAACATAACCATCTGGTTAAAATGTCTGTTTGGAAACCGGGAGGTCGAGGGTTTGATTCCTACCTCGGACATATATACCGCAGACTATAAAAATTATATCAGTTTGTTTGTTTTGTTGTGTTTGACGCCTCGTAAACAGCTATGGTCTTTTTGGGGTGATATCTCCTTGTAGTAGCTAGTGGCTACTTCACAGAACATTGGTTGAGAATAAGAGTCCTCCTGCGTAAGCTTGAATCGACATATAAAGACCGTCTCCTACCTCTAGACTCCAGTCATGACGCAGACGCTGTTGAATCACGTGAAGAGTACAGACGTCTATTTTCAAGACATAACCAGGAGTAAGATAGCATGTCGTTTAGGGTTTCATCAGGAGCTTACAGTGAGGAAGTCAAAGGATCAAGTGATGATCTATTTCCGTGAGAAAGGCAGGTGTGCGAGCATATCTGCAGACTTTTTCAGGAGACTTTTATATTTATCTGAAAGTTTATTATCTGTGTCTGCGGTGGTAGAAGGGCAAGATGTCGTTTCCCGTTTATCGACTCATGATTAGCTGTACGGATCGTTTAAACAGTTTCACAGACTGGTCTCAACAACTGCTTCAGCGATCAACTCAAGAGATTGTACCTACTTGTAACTAACATTACCATGGTGAAACGTGTTTTACATTATAGATGGAGGATGATCCGTTGCGAGTTTATGTAAGCCTACGTTTGTAAGGGGACACATGAAGCTAACGAACCTGTTTTGGGCATGTACCAGTGACCAATCTACGTTAATGGATCAAATGGTTTATCGATGGATGCACATTTCATCGCACAAACGAGTCTGACCTCATTCACGGTTTGTGTGGCGATAATACCGGCACAACCAAAACTGGTTGTGAAGAACTGGAAGCGCTTGTACAGCTTATATTCTTCGTGCGGACCACGAGTGCACTTCACAATAAAACTATTCCCACACTCAGAGGTGGACTGTGGACGGATATTTGGTAGTAATGTCGTTGACTGTCAGGTATGTTGACAAGTCAATTCGGTTACTATGAAATGGATGGGTCCGAAATGGTCTTTGAAACTAGCGTGTTCTGCATCTTAGCTTATATCTACACAACCCTACACATTCCATACTATAATCCGTACACAAGCCCATTCATTCCAGCTTCACAACATCCATTTTGTACTCCTATCATACAGAATAGTCTATAGTATTGTTACCAAATGGAAATAACATGCATTCGTTGTGTATGCATGCCATTTTACTGGAATAATGAATGGGCGTGTGTACGGATAATATGGAATGTGTATATAGGGATGCATATATGTGTAGCTAAATCCGGTGTGCATGCTACATGTATATGCACACAGAGGTCTAACCGTTACATCTGTTTCATACTATCATTTAAAATAATTAGAACACTAATTTCTTTTGAGAAATATGTCATGTCCTGTCTTTTTTTTCAGATTGATTATTTACTGTAAGTCTGTAAAATGCAATTAGTTAAGTTATCATGATTCCTATAATATGTATAGTTTTAACATTGTTTTTTAAATTTGTTTTTCAATGTTCTACTTTTAATGTTTCAGAAGACCACAACATCTAAACCAACTTCTCCACCTGATCCAACATCAACACATAGAAGTTCCTCCACTTTGTTGAAACCTACACATCCTAGGTTGCTAACTCCTGAATTAACCACAAAGCCTAGCACTGTAGAACAAGCAGTGTCAACTGTAGAACAAGCAGAGTCAACTGTAGAACAAGCAGAGTCAACTGTAGAACAAGCAGAGTCAACTGTAGAACAAGCAGTGTCAACTGTGACAGGTTCAGAACCAACAGTAACCACTACTACATTGGATACTATCACTGAAGCCTCCAAGCCACTCAAATATTACAATCACACTATGACAACCCTCCTGTTGAGTATAGTTGGTAAGCTTTAATAATTAATCTGATAAAGTTTGTCTGTTTTATGTATTTGTTACATAAGACTTCTATTTTACATTAAATCTTAAATTTCTTAATTTTTTTTCTAATTCTCATTATAGGTGTGACCTGTTTCCTACTACTTTGCATTGGTTGGCTGTGTTTGAGAGGTAATTAATTCATTTTGATTTTTTTTTTTTTTTTTGGAATTTGTGGATTGGACATATGTTCTGCTCTTTGTGCTGTCTATACTAATCAGACAGTTATATAATCATCCTATAAATGATAATAGACATATTGAAAACAGAGAAGAAGGACATAATAGGGGCGCTAGAAATAGACATCAAGCTAATAGATACAACCTGAGAAGAAAACATAGGCATCACCATCAGTACAACTTGAGACCTCGGTAATTAATACACATATATTTACTTGGTAATGTAGCAGGATTGGACTGGGTCGATCAGATTGGACTGTTCCAATCCTGGTCTGGTCTCTACATTTTCTCCTCTCCTGTTACAGTAATATTATATGATAAATTCTTTTTGTATCAGTGCAGGTTTTTCTCATAGTAAAGGGTGTGGACATTTCATTTGAGCTATCAATTCAGTGCTGTAAGCTTATATTTGAATGAAATATTGTTTGAACTAATTGAGATTTGTAAGAAACATATGAGGTAAATGATGCAATGTGTATTTTATTTTACAGCTAGAAGACGCAGGATGACTCTGGGAAGGATAGGTAGTGAAGAAAGTGTTGAAATTTACAACATTGGATCAGATTTGCCTGTAGTACTCCCAACAGGTTTGAAAAAAACAGATTGACAATTTATTTTTATTTTGCACAATGCCTTCAGTGACATTTGATATACTGTAAACATTCAAATAACTGGTCAGTTTCTAATAAAGACCCAACCCCTCCACTTTAGAAGCAAAAATTGGTCTATTTTACCCAATTCTCATATTTCAGTGACTCTTAATTGCTCTAACATTCATCTTATTAATAGGTTTGATATCATTTTTAACTTTTTGAATGTTTTTCTTCATTAAATGCCCAACCCGCTTCATTTTGGTTCTTAGTTTTACTGTTGTCACTAATAACCACCAACCCTCTACTTTCACGTTTGAACCTGTTCTAAAAAAAAAAAAAAAAAAACGTCTAGATACTTACTGGTATTAGAATGTTTATGATATATAAATAACTTACAGGCTATATGCATGTGTGCAGTAAATTTGGACTTTGGTGCTGATTAGACATATTTGTAAAGTGGCTTGTGGCTTGTTTATAAAGTTGTGATATTCATGATATTATCTCAGGATAATAATTTGTGTTTGATTGATTGAACATGTTCATTTGTGGTTAATTATTGAATCAATACTCAGGAAGAGGACTTTACAGATACTGCTGCATATTTTACTGATTGTAATGATTGTTACAATTGTTTTATTTCAGGATAATAATTTGTGTTTGATTGATTAAAATACTCATTTGTTGTTATGGGTACTTATTAGAACATTTACAATATGTAGATAACATACAGGCTATATGTGTGTGCAGTAAGTTTGGACTTTGGTGCTGATTAGACATATTTGTAAAGTGGTTTGTGGCTTGTTTATAAAATTGTGATATTCATGATATTATCTCAGGATAATAATTTGTGTTTGATTGATTAAAATACTTATTTGTTGTTAATTATTGAATCAATACTCGGGAAGAGGACTTTACATATTTTTATACATTTTTTAATTTTTTTTTTAATTAATCATTTGCTAAATAAGCTAATAGTAATTTTAACTGTGATACTTATTGATTTTTCTCTTTCTTTCTATATATTTTTAAATTACATACATGTATATGATTATTACTTTTTTCCCAATCACAATTGTTGTTTCTAATCAAACTGTTCAGATTATATATGTATATATTTGTTTAATTTAATTTTTCTGTGATTTGTTTGGTAATTGTTTTACTAATGATAAAGTTCAGGGAGACTTTAATTTTATATATCATTCCTAGTTAGATAAATGTTGTTATATTTATACTGTGATAATTATTGTGATGTTCTAATAAATTCTCAGGAAGAGAATCTGTCTTATAGTGATTATTTACTGTTATAATGAAGACCATTTATTCTGGTATAAATTAAACATAAAAATATACATACCATTTGCTAAATCTGTAGAATTCTGAACCAGAATTTTGTTAGAAGATGATGCATATTGTCATGAAACAAATACTCTGTTACAGTCGCATAGATGAAACCTCCTTGACTTTCTAATTCTACTAAACTATCAATGGAAGTCCTTTCATTAATAACTTTCCTAAAACACAACCTTCTTATACAGGAATCTGGAAGAGGGAGCTCCAGGTTCATAATTTTATATCTTACTTATATACTAATATCATTCTATGCAACTGTATTTATTGTTAAGCTTGAATGTGGTATATGTTTCTTATAGACAATTCATACATCACTGTCCACATAGCTCTGAAGTAGATCAGATGTTTATATTATTTACACATGAATGAGCACAAAGAATCATAATGTCATGATCATTTAATAGAGTCTCACTGAGGTTACTATACCCAGAACCGGAAAGTGCATTGCTAATCAGGAAGATCCACCATTTTCTTTCAATACCGAAACCGGAAGTATCACCATTTTTTTCCTGATCGGAACCGGAAGTATCGCCATTTTTTCGAACCGGAACCGGAAGTTCACCATGAACCGGAACCCGAAGTCTGCCATTTTTTTCATTATCCTCCATATCTAAAGATTATCCTCCGTATAAGAGGATAATGATAAGGAGCATTCCCCTTACTATCTACCTACTTTTCTTCGTACGAGTTTCAAACTGTATGGATCTCAATACAGCCCTCCAGGTGGCACAACATGGCGATGCTGCAGGATATCGTTACCACTATCCAGGGGCTGACACCAAACAACAATCCTCAGTTTTTGTCACAGGGAAAGGTGAAAATGCCAAGACAGAGAACAAGGAATTGGATGAAATCAATCATCAAATAAAAGCATTGACTGAGATAGTGAAAGCCAATTTAAATATTGGACCCAACCCTGAGATTTCTCAAACACCACCACACCATATGGTAAATACTGCCAATCCTGGTTCCTTTTCCTGCTATACCTGCGGTGGTCAAGGACATAGACAACGAGTTTGCCAATAGTCTGGACTGGTCAGTCCCAGCCAGGAATACAATGTCAGCTTTGTCACCAGTGGGGTCATGTGGCGACCCAATGCAGACAGATACAACGGCCGGCTCCCAATTTTGATGTGTCAAAACCACCTCCGCCTTTCATGACAGCTCCTCAGTCATTTTATTGTATGTTGCCTCATTCATGGAAATCTCCTATTGATGTATCTGATGCTGTAGAGGTTAAGGTTGTTGACTCAGGTAGCCATGATATATACACCCTAGGTTCGTCAACTATCAGAGTTAATTTACATTCAGGGGTGTCCAATATTTTTGTACAGGTACTTAAGCACACATCTCATCCTTTGCTGTTGGGAGTTGACTTTTTGAGAAAACATCAGATGGTTCTGAATTTTGGTACTAATGTTACTGGTTCATGTAAACTTAAGGTTAGATGTAAACAGATATTAGAGATACAACCAAACTCTGAGTGTATTGTAAAATGTAAACTGCCAAAAGGTTCATCTGTGGGTATACAAGGCATTTGTACTGGTAAGAAAAAAAAATGACAAAGCCGGTCTATTGGTGGCCAAATCAGTTGTTACAGTTCATAAGCCTAATTCCGTCCCAGTGAAACTTTTAAATCCTAGTAAAGCTTTTGTTTACTTACCGAGAAATACTGTTATTGCTGATCTGGTTACTATGGATAACTGTTATCATGTCGAAGGCTCTGGGTTCTGTCCCCTGGCCGAGACACATCAAAGTCTATAAAAGTGGTAGTTTCTGCTCCTGCTTAGCGCTCAGCACACAGGGAGTGGGACGACTGGTTCGCCCGTTGTCAGTATAATGTGACCGGGTGGAGTGTGTTGCTTGGTGTCTTCGGCGGCATGCTTCAGTGATATAGCACTATAAAAAGGGCAACAGTTCCACTATACAAGAAGACACAACATAAATATACCGCAGTCTCCCAAAACACGCACCTAGCACAACATACACGCAACACACCGCATGCACGGGAGGCCGTCCTTACATGACCATAGCTGTTAATAGGACGTTAATTAATCAGACAAACAAACAAACAAACAATCACACCTGTACATACTGATATGTCATTTTGTAGTGGTGATAAGGTGAATGTTAACAAGACAACTGTTTTTCAATCACAGTCAAATATTATTGGATCAAATGATAGTCAATAGAATGTTGTGATTTTTTCAGTGATGTTAATCTTAAGAATGATGACTTGAAAAATCAAGATGATCATATGTCGGGTCAAAATGTATGCCATACACAGCAACTGTTAAGCGAGCAAAAGTGTAATGTAGACAATGTTTGTAAAAAATTTAGAAGAGTCATGTGTACCAATCTGATTGAAATACAGATCCTTATAACCACTTCGTTCATGTTCGGATGACCTTATACCACGTGTAATTCAAATCAAATGCATTTTCTGCACGTTGCTCTGTCAATTGGCAACGCCATTTCGCCCCAACACATAAATACGATTAACTTTATTGTGCTGACATGACCCCTAATGGGATTTCCTCAGATCCACTTATCTAACGTAGTGATAATAAGGATCTGTATTTTAATCAGATTGTATGTGTACCAGATATTACTCGGTCTACTTTTGATACGTCAAGGTCCGTTAGTCCTGATTTTGATAAGTTTATGTCTTATTTTGATTTAGAGTGTGATAATTTGACAGCTGTTCAGACAGATGAATTTGTTTGTTTGTTTGTATAAACATCATGAACTATTTGTGACAGATAAATACACATCGCTTGGTTTTACTACTATAGTTAACATCAGATCCACCTTAAACCCAACACAATATCTAAGCATCAGAAACCCTAGAGGCTTTCTCCGGACAAGCGCGAGGTACTTCGTACTCAACTTACGGAGCTGTTAAACCAGGGTAGATCTGTGTGATTTTGTATTAAATATATCCATATGAAAGTGTTCTAGGAACTATCTTGTGCTATTTTGGATTATATGGTTCAGTAAAAGGTTATATGCAACTACATATATATAACAGAAGAGCATTTATGGATATATTAATGAGAAGAAAAGGACACGGCCCATGCTGACCCGCCTCCGAGCATACCATAAGTATTTGATTTAATTCTTCGCTTGTGTTTCCTTCTTACGTGTTAGTGATGGTGCATTCCAAACCCCGTTGTTTTATTTTTGGACATAGTTTTGTAAGACAACTCTAAACTTTCTCCAGATTTTGATTCGTGTCTGTTTGTTTGTTTGTTTGAGTTTTACGGCCCATCGACAACTAAGGTCATTTAGGGCCAAACTACAAGTCATGCATTAATATCAGGATAAAAGTTCAGGGTAAGAAAAAGCAAGTAAGGACTAAAACACAGATTGTAAACGTTAATTTGATAAAAAAAGAAGGTTTGCATGGGATAAAATAAATTTGGCTAAAACACATGAGAAAACTCATGCACAATGTTGATGAAACGATGAAATGTTGAGTTGATACGATGTATGATGAGAAAACGTTCATATTTTGCTTAAAATACCGATCTCTTTGAGATAATTAAAAATACGATTATGTCTCACGGCATGAAACAAAGTGTACATGTCGGAGACATCGTAGTATTTATCTCGTATGTGTTTAAAATCAATACAATGCAATAAAATATGCTCCACTGTGAGAGGAGAATCACATGCATGGCATGTAGGAGGATCCTCCCCTCTCAATAGATAGGAATGTGTAAAATATGTGTGTCCAGTTCGGAGCCGAGAGAGAACAACTTCCTCTCTGCGGTCTCTCCGACTGGACAGTTTAGGATTAAGTGTAGGTTGAATTTTAAACAGTTTATTGTTTGTTTCGGTAGACCACCTTTGTTGCCAATGGTGTTTGATGGCTGACTGAATTGAAGGTTTGATGTCGGTGTATGGTAGTTTCAAATCTGTTTGTGCTAGGCGAAGAGCAGTCTTAGCTGCTTCATCAGCCTGTTCATTCCCCTTTATACCCACATGACTGGGAATCCAGAGATAAGTAATTTGAGTTTTAGAAGATAATCGAAATGTTCGGATTAAAAGATTTTGGATTAGAGTATTTCTAGGGCTTCTTGATTTCAAAGCCTGAAGAACCGAAAGAGAGTCTGAACAGATGATTGCCTTTTCAATGCGGTGTTCTTCGATATGGTCAAGCGCCAGACCGATAGCACATGCTTCCGCAGAGAAAATGGAGGCAATATCCGGGAGTCGGATAGAGGAGCAGTGATTAGATGTACAGCATGCTGCCGCAACTTTATCACCATCTTTTGATCCGTCAGTGTAGATCTGAACATGGTCAGGGAAAGCCCTAATGCACTCCCGAAAGGAGGATTTGTGTTCTTCGGGTAATGCACTGGATTTTGCCCTCTCATGTAGAGATAAATTGATATCAGGTGTTTGAATGAGCCATGGTGGTACATCCGATACGGTGTACTCGTCAATGGTGTCGAAAGTTATATTAAGTTCCAGCAAAAATTTTGAAATTCTGATGCCAAATGTTGGTATGAGCTTTTGATTTTGTGTAAATATTTCTTGGTGTTGTGGATTGAATACAAGGTTAAATGCAGGATTTTTGGGGTTGGATTTCAGTTGAGCAGCATACTGTAAGGATAATTTCTTTCGTCGATCGTCTAGAGATGGCTCATTAGCTTCCACATGGAGACTCTTCACAGGTGTTGTTCGAAAAGCTCCAAGTGCGAGACGCAGTCCCTGATTCTGTATAGGGTCAAGCATCTGTAGATAGGAGCTGCGAGCCGATCCATAGACAATAGAGCCGTAGTCAAGTTTTGATCTAATAAGTGCCCGATAGATACGTAGAAGCATTTCACGGTCTGCACCCCAATCAGAATGGGAAAGAACTCGTAGAATGTTCAGCGCCTTCGAGCACTTATCCTTCAGATGTTTGATATGTGGAACAAAGGACAGTTTCGAATCAAATATTAGTCCAAGAAATTTAGTTTGTTCAACTACTGGAATTTTAATTCCATTGAGTGTGAGGTCAGGATCATTGTGTGGTTTTCGTTTTTGACAGAAGTGCATACAGACAGTTTTTGATCTTGAAAATCTGAAGCCATTTTCGTCAGCCCAACTTTGTAATTTGCTTAAACATTGTTGTAGTTGCCGTTCTATAGTGTGCATGTTTTTTGATCTGTAACAGATCAAGAAATCATCCACAAATAGAGACCCTTCCGTAGATTGGCCAAGACATTTGGTTATGCTGTTAATTTTTAGTCCAACAAGTGTGACGGACAAGATACCACCCTGAGGGACGCCCATCTCCTGTGTTTCTGTTTCTGAATAAGTTGAACCCGTTCGAACTTTGAAATGCCTGTCAGATATAAAATTTGATATAAACTTTGGCAAATTACCACGTATACCGATGATTCGTGTCAGTGTGACATTCAAGTGTTTGGATATTTTGGGGGTACTGTCCCTAAGTTACAAGCTTCTCAGTAGTTAGAATATAAACATCGTCGTTTGCAGCCTCAAATTGTAATTTTACTAGTTGGTGGCAATGATTTATGTACATAGTCAGTTTCCGCACTCTATAGTGAGGGATATCATTGATTTCACCTTGAATTTACGAGATAAGGTCCAAGGGGAAATTCTCCCAGTTCTTATGAGACAAGGCATACTGCAACTAACTATATTCTAAAGATTCGGTACATGCATATCAGGGGTTATTCTTCTGGGGACATAGGAGGATTCTCGCCAGTCCACTGAATCTATTTTAGATGACCTTTCCCACCTAAACAAAGAAGGGACGAAGAAGTTCTATCGTAGCATATGTCTGGCTCTTTTGCATGCATGTTCCGAATTTTGCTCCATGGGTTATAATTAATTATATATACATATATGTCTTATTTATCAGGCAATATTGTTAAATCAACCGTACAATGTATGCAATATGTAGCGTGTATAAATTGCGCACATATGAAAATAACTGGCAGAGATGTAGTCATACAGCTCCTTGAATGTTGCGATGAGGCTCTGAGGAAAGACCGTACTTACTCAACAGACAAATTAAAAGGTAAATCGGCCAGAGGTTCTTAGTTTGATTCAATTAACGTCGTATCACCAGCCATGGTCAAATAAGAACAGTCTCCCATGTATGCAGTGTGTTTGTTAGTTTTATTCAATTAACGTCCTCTTAACAACCAGGGTCACATAAGGACGGCCTTATGTGGTGGTATGTATTAAGTGCTGGTGTGTGCCAAAACATGGAGGCAACAAATCAATAGCAATTTGGGAATGATTTTTATCTATATAGATTGTAGTTTTCTGTAGCAATCAAGCAATGGCCTATTCACATCTCCTCAAGTACCAGTCTGTGGTTGGACAACTAGTTGCCAAAGGTGAACTATTGTAATTGCTGGCGCTTACGACCCAATTCACTGGGTTCCCTCTGGAATACATTCCATCTAGAATTATGGAATGAGGCACTGTTGGGCTTAACACATTAGGATCTTTTCCTGCCTTGCGAGTAGGACGGGTATATTTCCCTGTTCAACCCTCTAGGTAGCACGTTTTCAAAGAGCGAAGACGAAAATTTGTTTAATAAATAGATAAAATCTCCAATTGATACATATATTAAACAAATTTTCGTCTTCGCTCTTTGAAATCTCCAATTGATACAACCTTTTCTCAAAAACTTCGTTTAACTAAATGCACTGTGACAAAAAAAGAATCTAAATCATTTTCGCCATAGAAAATTATGGTAAATGTATATGGTGTATGAAAATTAAAAACCTGCGTCCAAGGGAGTTACCGCTCACTCCCAGAAAGGTTTTATTGTGACGGAACTGATGTATGTGAAAGGAGTGCGAAACGATGCGATTCACGGCAAATCAACTGAATATACATGCACGAATTGTGTTGCAAGTGCCAATTGTAAAAGGCAGCTAATTTATTAGCTTAATTTATGTTTACGAAAACTTAAGAATACTTATAAATATAACATTAGATATTAAGTTTAGGTAGCTATATAGGCTTTATACTGCCTGCGTGTAGGCATGTTATCATAATGTTTTTTAGAAGAATCTTAAAAAACTTGGGTAGCTTTAAAAAAGGTTTATGGGATAAGCACCTTTAATATAAATTGTAATTTGTGGGGAGATAAATGATTCTGGGAACTCTGATTAGGTTTG
This sequence comes from Argopecten irradians irradians, assembly GCA_004382745.1. Taxonomy (NCBI): domain Eukaryota; kingdom Metazoa; phylum Mollusca; class Bivalvia; order Pectinida; family Pectinidae; genus Argopecten; species Argopecten irradians. The sequence goes on along the minus strand of SAYR01012862.1, from coordinate 94,054 downwards.
GGTTTACATGGAGAGGCGCATGCGCAACTTTCTCAGTTTATATTTAGAAAAGAAAGACGAAATCCTTTGTGTTAAAGCTTAAACAAATTTTAGTGTTTGGGACAATTTTGCAAAATTGTGCTGAGTTATACAGTTCCAGTGGATGTGGCGTGACTAATACTACACACTTTCGTCGACTCCTCGTTGTTCAGGATAGATTAGAAGTGTAAACAAGAGGCCCAGAGGGTCTGTATCGCTCACCTGGTTTGTAATGCCAAGTAATGTTCTGAATACAAGTTCATTGTTTATTTTCTGAAGGAATTTGAATATTAACCTCTAATTCCTCTATTGGGCCCAACTTTTTCTGCTCCAGGGGGTCAAAGCCAAAATTTATACGAATTCTGTTAACCCCAAGGATTTGGGTGGTACAATCCATGCAGAACTCTAGGACAAGTAGCGATTTTTTGGATTTATCTCTATTTCCCTTATCGGGCCCCGCCCCTCATGCCCCCCGGGGGACAGAGCCAAAATTTATACAAGTTCTGTTCCCCTTCCCCCAAGGATGTTTCTGGCCAAATTTGGTTACAATCCATACAGAACTCAAGGACAAGTAGCGATTTATAGGATTTACCTCTATTTCCCATATTGGGCCCCACCCCTCCTGCCCCCTTGGGGACAGAGCCAAAATTTATACAAGTTCTGTTCCCCTTCCCCTAAGGATGTTTCTGCAAAATTTGGTTACAATCCATGCAGAACTCTAAAGTAGCTATTTATAGGATTTACCTCTATTTCCCCTATTAGGCCCCGCCCCTCCTGCCCCCGGGGGGTCAGAGCCAAAATTTATACAAGTTCTGTTCCCCTTCCCCCAAGGATGTTTCTGGCCAAATTTGGTTACAATCCATACAGAACTCAAGGACAAGTAGCGATTTATAGGATTTACCTCTATTTCCCATATTGGGCCCCACCCCTCCTGCCCCCTTGGGGACAGAGCCAAAATTTATACAAGTTCTGTTCCCCTTCCCCTAAGGATGTTTCTGCAAAATTTGGTTACAATCCATGCAGAACTCTAAAGTAGCTATTTATAGGATTTACCTCTATTTCCCCTATTAGGCCCCGCCCCTCCTGCCCCCGGGGGGTCAGAGCCAAAATTTATACAAGTTCTGTTCCCCTTCCCCCAAGGATGTTTCTGGCCAAATTTGGTTACAATCCATGCAGAACTCTAGGACAAGTAGCGATTTATAGAATTTACCTCTATGTGTTGCATGTATGTTGTGCGAGGTGAGTGTACTGGGAGACTGCGGTATGTTTGTGGTGTGTCTTCTTGTATAATCAAAGCAGGCACGAGCATCTACGGCCACTTCGCTGGACACTGGTCTAATGGCGGGACTTTCCACGGACACTACATTCATCTAGGATTGGCATTTAAGTATAACTTTACACTCTTTTATGCATGCATAGCTACTTCCCAACCAAGAGTGCTTGTCATCGGGCATAGTTTTATTCGAAGGTTGTTTGAAGCGATCGACAAGGGAGCTTATGAAAACAATTTCGGTTTACAACAATGTGTGGTATACGGGAAGGGATATGGCGGAGGCACGGTACGGGGTGTTCGCTCCAATTCTGTTACCTGGTTGGACGATTGTCAGCCTCACATTGTTATTCTAAAAATTGGAGGCAATGCTTTATGTGACTTGGACATTTCTCCTGATCAATTAGCATACATTATATACATTTTTGCCGCAGAACTTTTGTCACGGGGTTGTTTGTTAGTGTATGTTTGTGAACTTTTTACACGACCTACTCCCCGTGGGGTGGCCCCTCAGTTATACGAAGCCAGTAAACAAAGGGCTGGGTGTTCTGTTGTTGGGTCAGGATCGTATGCGGTTATGGCCTCTTAGGAGGATTTTCAATAGTCCGTTAAACTTGTTTTTAAGAGAAGGATGTCATCTTAATCCTATTGGAACCAAGCAGTTTTATATGCGTTTGGCAGTTATACATGCATGTCAACATCTTGTTCAGCTTCAGATTGATGGCCACAAAGCTTAAGCATTGTCAACTTCTCATATACCACCATTTTTAGGTAAGCTTAGGTGTGTCAACATAACGCGGACACGGTAGTTCCATTATTCGTGTTTGACGAAATATTTATATGCGTATATCTGCTTTTATTCGGCGGTGTCAATCACAGATTTATTTCAGTGGCCATGGTATATTACTTCAGTCAAGTTATAAAGTTAGATTGGCCCCCACTTTTAGCTATATGAGGTCATTTATATTTTCACAATTGTTTATATATTTGTTTTGTGAGTTATAGGAGTACACTCGAGTTGTTTTTGTCTACTTCGGATATATAAATAAATACAAATTTCCAAGTTGTTTATGTTCTGCCCTGAATTGCATGGGTTATAGAGATAATTTATATAATGCTGTAACTGTACATGTTTTGCCCTCACTTTCATGGGGTTGCTATATAGCTACCTACAACAAAGACATTTTTAACCAGTTGTTCTGCTCCGACTTACATGGGGTTTTAATATCTACTTATATATAGAGATAAAGCGTGCATAGTTTTTTAACATTTGTCTTGCCCCGACTTACATGGGGTATCTAGATATATATTTATATAACACAGACATGCATAGTCTTGTACCATTTGTTTTGCCCCGACTTTCATGGGGTAGATGATATTGTAACTACATTGATACATATGTAGTAGTTGGAGTTAAATGTTGTTTTGGCCCGACTCTCATGGGCTATTATATTTGTCATTGCTATTAATTTAATAGATTTCACTTGATGAGCCCCGACTCTCATGGGGTATATATCAGTGTCTATTAATATTATATAATTATATTCCAACATTCATTTGTTTGATTTCTTTTGATTTCACCTGCCCAATCATGATTAATTCATAACATAGATAGTATTTAAATACATTTCTTGTAAGACACTGAATATCATGGGACATTAATGGCTATTTTTGGAAAAAAATTTTACTTGATACAGTGTATATTTGAATGGGGTTTCAGAAATACCCTTTAGATTTGCTCCAAACTGTCATCAGTTATTCAGATTATACATAGATGTTATATAGATATAAAAAATATTGTATTTACAGCGATATAGTTAATCATACTTACCGCGTACTAAAGGGTACATTAGGAACAATATTTGAAAGATTTCCTGTCAATAATCAATAACTTTGACAAGGTTTTGTGACGGATTTTTACAACCCCACTAGGGCTAATTGTAATAATGTTTGGTAATGTAGTTTCAAACTACTTTTTGAGTGAAAAACGATTTGTTTTGATGTCATAATGTTATTGTTTTAATTCTTCATGATAATAAATATATGTCACCTATGGTGGCCAATTCAATGTCTATTCTGTATTGAGTTATTTTTAAGTTGGAGGAACATAAAGATAACTTCAATCGTCATCTGAAATCACGAAGAAAAGTCACTGCTTAAGAAGGAAAGAAAACTGGATGAAATGTTTGATAGTGCTCAATCTCCAAAGAAACAAGTTTTACAAGATACTGGATATAATTTTTACGCTGCAAAAGCTAGTTCTTGTACAAAAAGAAGGTAAATGCAACTGGTGTATGAAAATTAAGCACCTGCTCCTAGGGAAAAAAATCTATCAACAGTGTGGTGAACATGGGAGAGAATGTATATGGTGTCATCGACCTCTCCAGAACGTTTCCATGATGACATAACTGATGTATGTCAGAGACGTGATTCATGGAAAACCGGCAATCAGCAGGGTGTTTGTATTTCTGCATGGGATGGCACGGCTCAAACATAGACAATAGAACTGAACCTAGGAAACCTTTGGGATGTGTCACAGTTTCGTATTACACTATTGTGGATTGTTCGGTTTGTTAAATTACCGTCCTTTTAACAGCCAGGGTCATGTAAGAACAGCCTCCCATGTATGCGGTGTTTAACGTGTGTGAAGTGCGAGGTGCGGGCTTTGGGAAGACACCAAGCGACACACCCCACCTGGTCAAATAATACTGGCAACGGGCGAACCAGTCATCCTACTCCCTGTTGTTCTCTCTCGGCTTCGAATTGGACACACATATTTTACACATTCCTATCTATTGAGGGGGGGGGGGGAGGATCCTCCTATGTGCATGTGATTCTCCTCTCACAGTGGAGCATGTTTTATTGCATTGTATTGATTTTAAACACATACAAGATAAGTACTATGATATCTCCGACATGTACACTCTGTTCCATGCCGTGAGACATAATCATATTTTCAATTATCTCAAAGAGATCGACATTTTAAACAAAATTTGAACGTTATCTCATCTCATGTTATATTCATATCAACGCAACACTCATCGTTTCGTCAACATTGTGCATGAGTTTTCTCATGTATTTTAGCCAAAGCTATTTTATCCTATGTAACTCTTTTTATTAAATCAACAGTTTTGTATTAACTTGTCTTTTTCATGTCCTGATCTTTTAGATACAGTCCTTGTTTATATCCTAATACTAATGCCTGCCTTGCAATTTGGCCCTATATGACCTTAGTTGTCAATGGCCGTAAAACTCAAACAAACAAACAATACTCCGTTTGCTGTCGCTAAGCAGGAGCAAAAACTACCACTATTAAAGACTTTGATGTATCTCGGCCAGGGGACTGAACCCAGAAGTAGGGGTCTTTTACAGGTCTGATACAGTGGCCATATTTGAGACTATCGATCTTGAACCGGTTCAGTTATGTATTTCGGATGCATGGTGATCAAAAGAATTTGAGAAGTATCCAGTTAATTGGTGACAGCGACTGTTTGAAAATTGTTGCTCGTGGACTGATGGTGCTGGACAGAGACGGGAGTGAAACTTCTGTACGTATACACAATCATCGACACTAGAGACCCCCAACCTTAACTTAACGTTGCAATTACATTTAGGCATACTGTATTCAACCTAATAAGTACCCATGTTTCTATAGACACCTTCCATAACATGGTACATATATATAATTTCATAGTATGATTTATGAAATCATTTGAGAATTAGACTATTTTTACTTTCAAATGATGAAAACTTATTTTTTATTTGCATATTAATATGAATCATAATTTTAATTCGTTTGATTCAGACTACTGCTACGTATAGTTCAACTCACATCTTCTCTACTAGACTAACACATCTACATCTAGACTCCAATCTGATTAAAATACAGATCCTTATACCCACTCCGTTCAATAGAGGATCTGACAAGACTCTCATATCAAACGTAGTGATAATAGATGCCGACACGATTTGTACTCTTCCTCTTCCAGAAGAGCTCTTCTGTTTACGCGATTTGTGCTCTTCTGTTTCCGGAAGAACTTCTGACTCTTCCGCGCCAAACATAGAAGAGCCAGAAGAAAACATGGCGGACACGGTATATCGATGTGCCGATTGCAATGTTCACTTTTATACAATTGAGGCTTTTGACCAACATGATTGCGCAGGTGAGTGCTTATAAAAAATAAACTATCAGTGACTATTTGTATGTAGATTTGGGCTGATATATGTTTAAATTAGACCGAATTATGCATTGTAAATACTGTTCAAGCTGTTTCCATGTGTTCATCAAATCAGCAGATAAGAAATGGATTTTCGATCAGACCAGAGACAATATATCTCTAATGTAATATGTTAGATATAATATATGTGCTACACATATCTCGTATATTATATCATTTGTAACGAACCCGTGTGGTCCAAGCATTAATCTACTTTTCTTCTTCTTTGGTTTGCCACCATCCGTCAATAGTGACGATTATAGGTGAGGTGATACGGCTCTGTGGCGTGGGGGAGAGGGTTATATATACAGTGCATTTTTTTTATCTTCTTCTGGTGTTGTGAGCATGATGTACATGTGCTGTCTTTCAAAGTGAAGTCTTTCAAAATTCTGAAATAGGTATTTTTAATACTGCAGTCTGTACACTACTGTATTATGGCCATTGGTAAGCTTAAGGGCTATTGGACTTGACTATGTCAGTTGTATACGGGTATATGCAGAATATCTGAAAGACGACTTTTAACTTAAGAATTCAAATTATTAGCACACCATATGTCTAAAATCAAGTAAAGAACACAATGGTGTTGTCAAAAAATAAATATATATTTCAATTTAATATTTAAGTTATTTAAAATCAAATTCCAGAAGTGTATGAAATTCTAAGACACCACTATATATTATGGTCTAAAATATAAAAAATTATCCTATCATATCTTCAATCTATGCGTATTTACTTTTAGAATCTAAAATAGCAGACCTAAACTTGAGCCGAATATCTGTCAACAAGAATTCCACGGAAGTGGATGTGTCGCCTGCACAGCATCACAAAAAATAGTTATTTACAGTTGAAAATATTGTTAATAATTTAGGTGAAGAAATCAAGTTCCATAACTCTTGCAAATATTGATGGATTTTGAAAGTATCGAACCCATCTAAGATCTCATTGATATAAAGCAATATACCAAATTTGGTTGGAATCGGACAATAAATACTAATGTTTTCAAGCGGAAGCCATGTTTCGACTATTTTAAGGTCCCGTAACTCTTGCAAATATTGACAGATTTTGACTTGTATCGAACCCATATAAGATCTCATTTATATAAAGCAACATACCAAATTTGGTTGAAATTGGACAATAAATATTTGTTATAATCGAGCGGAAACCATGGATTTTTCTGTTTTGATGATTTTAAAGTTCCGTAACTCTTGCAAATATTGACGGATTTTGACCATTATCGAACTCATCCAAGATCTCATCGATATAAAACAATTTATGAAATTTGGTTGAAATTGGACGATAAGTATTTAAGTTATCGAGCGGAAACCATGGATTTTTCTGTTTTGATGATTTTAAAGTTCCGTAACTCTTGCAAATATTGACGGATTTTGACCATTATCGAACTCATCCGAGAACTCATTGATATAAAAAATAATTTATGAAATTTGGTTGAAATTGGACGACAAATATTTAAGTTATCGAGCGGAAACCATGGATTTTTCTGTTTTGACGATTTTAAAGTCCCGTAACTCTTGCAAATATTGACGGATTTTGATCATTTTCGAACTCATCCGAGATCCCATTGATATAAAGCTATATACCAAATTTGGTTGAAATCGGACTATAAATACTTCATTTATCGCACGGAAACCGTTTCCCGGACACGACACAGACATAGTGATACCTAAGTGTCGCCCTTGCGTTGCAGGCGACACTAAAATGGCTTCACGAGGCAGACATGTTGTTTCCATAAGAATAGTTCGTATGAGGCCATTTAGGGTAAATTGCGTGAAGAAATTATAACAAATAACAATAATCCTACTTTCTGAACTAGTAACGATGATGGTATTGATATATTTATTGGATTAATATATTGAAAATCAGGAACATACCACTCCCTACATCTTCAAAACACAATCATAACCTGTGGTACACCATTGGAAATGTCAACAACGCACCTGTCACAGTTCTGTCATTTTGACGACGAGCTTAACATTTTCTGCTGAATGTTGGGAAATATGGCTTGCGATTGTTTGCTTAATCTATCCATGACAAGCATATACAGTCAGTTATATAGTTATATAGTCAGTTGTTATGTTACATTATGTCTCGCCATTTAAATCTGGAAGACCGAATAATACAAATAAATAAAATTTTAAAACCGAAAGTACGTTAACCGGAAATGGTTGCACACTATGTCATCGCAAAACAAGATTATGTCTTATCGGTAAACTTATATCGGGTTGACATTTGATGCTAAAATAATGTTAAGTATAAATAGATAAAACATGGCAAATAAACATATTGCTGTGACTAGTCGTTTCACTGGATATTTCCCTTCGAAGACTTTGCAGAGGCTTAGTATTTTTAATGACATAAACGGCAAAATGGCGAGAAGAAAGTGAAAGTAAAAAAGCATGCCGACGACAGAAACGTAATTGTGGATGCCGGCATGTGTTGATTGTGTATTTACGTTATTTACGTTATTTGTTATCGGGAAAACGTCATCGTTTGATTTGGCAAAGGACTTGTTCGAGATTGGCATAGTTTCTGGTTTATTAGGTTTTTACTTCCAGCCACGTGTTCCGTCCCACATTGCTGGTGTGTAAGGCAAATGTGTCCAAAAATCAAACTAACGTGTAGCTTGCACAGGCGAAAAAGTAAACAAAACTCGGTAAATACATGTAACCACAATAGCACTGAATATGTATGGAAGGTTTTTGTTTACAAATATGCATCATTATAATAAATTTCAAACAGTTCTTAACGCCGACAAAAGTTAGAATTTTGTTGTTACAAAGTTATTTTTTTCATAAATGTCGAGTTTCAACGTTTATGTATGTATTTCAAACAAAGTGAGGAAAACGTCAGAATATTCCGTGCAGTTAATAGCTTGTTTGACAAAATTCGTTTCACAACCTCAAAAATGGCGATAGTGTCGTCCAATAGCCCTTAATAGTAGTTGACCACTGCAAAATGCATTAAAAATGCATTTACGTATAAAGTAAGTATTCTGAGTTTAAAAAATTATTTGAGGCAAGATATAGAAATTAAATGGCTTTAATAAAATATTACTATTAGCTTATTTGAAATATGGACTTACCAGTATCTGGATTACCATAAATTTTCAGTAATAGTCTCTGAATAACCTGTGTTTGTATTTCTTATTTCAGGACATCATGCTCACAGTCACAGCATGCAGAAAAGGCTGTCGTCCCTGCCCCCACTCCTGTTACCACTGGCATATCATCAGTTTGGGACATACCAAAAACGAAAGATTTGATCCTAAAGTACCTTGAGAGGAAAGAGGATTTAAATAATCCGGTAATAAAGAAAAAGAAAATTTGGAAAGATATTACAAATGTTACTACAAAATCTAACTTTGTTAGTACCCAGGTAGAAGGGAGATGGAAAACCATCCTGGCGAATTATCGGAGGTGGAAAGACAACCAAAAGAAGACAGGAGAAGGAAAGAAATAATTTGAATACGAGAGAAATGGATGAACTTCTTGGTGATAGCCATTCTACAGATCCTTCTTGTGTGTATGCATCAATGTCGGCCGCTTCATCCTCTAGTTCATCAAGTTATACCATTGGATCAGATAGGGAGTCTGAGGAACCTAATTCTGAAGGTACAAAACGCAAAACAAAACCAGAAACGAGAGTGGAGAAGAAAAGGAAGAGTGTTTCTGGGGTTTCACAAATGATAACATTTTTACAGGATTATACAAAATCAATCGATGAATCACGTAATCGTCAAGAAAGAAGGCATGAAGAACAAATGAATTTTCTTAAAGATATGACAAGTGCTATCACCAAGCTTGTTGAGAAAAAATGATAAACTGTAAATTGTTTTGACACTTTTTCACAATGTTAGGGAACTAGTATAAGATATTGAATTATGAGTCCTCAATTATTTATCTTTGTACATTACAAAATGTTTTCCATCTACCTCAATTTTGAGTTGTAGTGTTTGTGTAGTCTGTTTCTAGGCTTGCATATTAACACATTTATGTAAAAAAAATCTTAATTTTAGGTCCAGTCAGCTCTTGTGATGAAACCATTATATACACTTCAGGAAGTGAATATGATACAGATGCTACTCTGCCTTTTTATAAAGAACTATATGAGCAAGAAGGATGACTACAAATTCAACTTTGATGAAAACTTAAAGGATTCCTGTTTAGAGATATGATCTCAGTCTCTGCCTTGTGATGAATTACAGTTAGCATACTTTTAATCTTCATTTTAGCCCACCATCATCCATGACTGTAATAATTTTTGTTTGTTTGAGTTTTACGGCCCATCGACAACTAAGGTCATTTAGGGCTTGTTTGTTTGTTTGTTTTGAGTTTTACGGCCCATCGACAACTAAGGTCATTTAGGGCCAAACTACAAGTCAGACATTAATATCAGGATAAAAGATCAGGGTAAGAAAAGGCAAGTAAGGATTAAAACACAGATTGTAAACGTTTATTTGATAAAAAAGGTTTGCATGTGATAAAATAGTTTTGGCTAAAACACACGAGAAAACTCATGCAAAATGTTGATGAAACGATGAAATGTTGAGTTGATACGATGATATGATGAGAAAAACGTTCATATTTTATCTAAAATACCAATTTCTTTGAGATAATTAAAAATACTATTATGTCTCACGGCATGAAACAAAGTGTACATGTCGGAGACATCGTAGTACTTATCTCGTATGTGCTTAAAATCAATACAGTGCACTAAAATATGTTCCACTGCGAGAAGAGAATCACATGCATGGCATGTGGGAGGATCCTCCCCTCTCAATAGATAGGAATGTGTAAAATATGCGTGTCCAGTTCGGAGCCGAGAGAGTACAACTTCCTCTCTGCGGTCTCTCCGACTGGACAGTTTAGGATTAAGTGTAGGTTGCATTTTTAAAAAGTTTATTGTTTGTTTCGGTAGACCACCTTTGTTCGCAACTTCATAAAGTGTGATTACGAAGATTTTTGGTCTGAATAATTGAATAATCTTTAAGTGCTAGAGATGTCCACCATTTTGCTATACTCAGGATTTAAAAAAAAACACTTGCAGACACCTTGTTGCAAGACATATTAAATAATTATGTTGACATTTCATATTGCCATTGGTTTTAATTACTAAAAAATAATCTGGAAACCATAAAAAGTAACTTTGATTGTATGCTTACGTAAAACACATCTGCAGTGTTGTGCAAAGGTCTTCTTTTTTAAGCCTTCACAAATCAATACGTTCTACGGTTACACCGTCGTTCCGTTTTACTTTTTATTACCTCCCTTTATCTATTCCGAGCTGAAATAAACGACATATTGACGAGCTAACGTGTCTAAGTTTACCTGTATCACTTACAAAGAGGCACATGCAGCAGATAAAACAATCATATCCATTTCTACAGTGGTATCATCATCTAGCTGGCCTTCATCAAGTATTATTGATGAAATTACAACCCCAACACTCGCCAACACTGACCTCTCTTCCGCCATGTTGGGTCTTCCGAAAACACACGATTTGTTTTTTAATCAGATTATATCAAACGTAGTGATAATACTGATCTGTATTTTAATCAGATTGATCTAGACTCTAGAACTTCACTTACAAAACATAAGATGGTATATATTTATTCTAGTATAATATTAACATGAATTTACATTTTGCAGGTCTCTCAAACAACAAAAGCCTAATCATCACCAGCCTCTCATCCTAGCTCATCTCCGCTTGCCTCCCAGTATATGTGTCTACCTGCTTCGTCACCCGACTCTCAGCCTGCTTCGTCACCCGACTCTCTCAGCCTGCTTCGTCACCCGACTTTCTGTCTGCTTCGTCACCCGACTCTCCGCCTGCTTCGTCACCCGACTCTCCGCCTTCTTCGTCACACAAGGTAAATGCTAGCTAAGAAATTAGCTTATTTTATGCTTGTAAGCTAGATCATTATGTTTTGTAATTATTTTAGAATGTCTTATTTGGATTTCAAACAAGAGGCCCAGAGGGCCTGTATCGCTCACCTGGTTTGTAATGCCAAGTAATGTTCTGAATACAGGTTCATTGTTTCTTTTCTGAAGGAATTTTAATATTAACCTCTAAATCCCCTATTAGGCCCCACCCCTCCTGCCCCCAGGGGGTCAGAGCCAAAATTTATACAAGTTCTGTTCCCCTTCCCCCAAGGATGTTTGTGGCCAAATTTGGTCACAATCCAAGCAAAACTCTAGGACAAGTAGCGATTTATAGGATTTACCTCTATTTCCCCTATTGGGCCCCACCCGTCCTGCCCCTGGGGGGCCAGAGCCAAAACTTATACAAGTTCTGTTCCCCTTCCCCCAAGGATGTTTGTGGCCAAATTTGGTTACAATCCATACAGAACTCTATGACTAGTAGCGATTTAAAGAATTTACCTTCTATTTCCCCTATTGGGCCCCGCCCCTCCTGCCCCCCGGGACCAGAGCCAAAATTTATACAAACTCAGTTCTTATTCTCCCAAGGATGTTTCTGGCCAAATTTGGTTACATTCCATGCGGAACTCTGTGACTAGTAGCGATTTAAAGGATTTACCTCTATTTCCCCTATTGGGCCCCGCCCCTCCTGCCCCTGGGGGATCAGAGCCAAAATTTATACAAGTTCTGTTCCCCTTCACCCAAGGATGTTTGTGGCTGATTTTGGTTACAATCCATGCCAAACTCTAGGACAAGTAGCGATTTAAAGGATTTACCTCTATTTCCCCTATTGGGCCCCGCCCCTCATGCCCCCGGGGGGTCAGAGCCAAAATTTATACAAGTTCTGTTCCCCCTCCCCCAAGGATGTTTGTGGCCAAATTTGGTTACAATCCATGAAGAACTCTAGGACAAGTAGCGATTTATAGGAAATGTTGACGGACGACGGACGACGAATTATTGAAGTTTGACTCTTTAAACTATGATATATACTATCTTATAATTTGGACAAGGAATCTTTAATAGAATCAATATCTTTTCTGATTGGCTGCTGATGACGGAATGATATCGTAGGCTTTTGATTGGTTAGTGTGGCCTGAGGGTATGCATCCCTATTCTCGATCAGCAGCCATCTTTGATTTTCCTGTCAAGCACTAGAATATCTGAAAAGTTTTCAAAGTTTTTCTTCGTTTTCTCCGATTGGTATAATCGAACTTTTGTATGTAGTGTTTGATGACGTCATGTAATGTGTTGGAGTCAAGGACTTTGATGGTTTAGCCTATATTTGGATGCCCTTCACCTTGTAAACAGATCAGCTACGGAACGTGCATCAAGTCTTGTTTGTTTGTTTGATTTATTAACGTCCTATTAACAGCTATGGTCATGTAAGGACGGCCTCCCATGTATGCGGTGTGTTGCTTGTATGTTGTGCGAGGTGAGTGTACTTGGAGACTGCGGTATGTTCGTGTTGTGTCTTCTTGCATCAAGTCACCTTTGTTGGAGGACCCGAAATTAAGTATTGCCTTTTGTTTCTGCATGGATCAGATAAGTCCTCGCGTGCTAGTATTAGGGCATAGTTTCGTTAGACGGTTGTTCGAGGAGTTATCAAGGGGGTATTTTCCAACCAATTTTGATTTATCTCCGTGCGAGGTGCGAGGATTTGGCATTGGTGGCGGGACTGTAGCAAGTTTAGCTTCTCGTAGGGAGGTCGTTCAAATACTGCTAAATTACCAACCTCACATCATCATTCTTCAGATTGGAGGTAATCGCTGTTGTGACTATACTATAAACCCCAGTGATTAAACTGTAGAAATCTTCGAATATGCTGTTGGACTGCACGCTAGTAATGGAGTTTGTGTTTACATACGTTAACTTTTTACGAGGCCAAGTCCCCGCGGGATGGCCCCAGAAACGTACAAGTCGAGGCGGTTGGTAGTTAATGAGAACTTACTTAAGTTAACGAATTCTAGTCCACATTTTGTTTCTGTTTGGCGGCATCGTAGAATGTTTAACAGTCCGTTAAATTTGTTTCTAAGGGACAAATGCCATTTGAATGCTACAGGCATGCGG